>JAHLWZ010000747.1:0-24598 GCA_020536535.1 Pelomyxa schiedti
GGTGCAACACATTGCTGAATTTCTGGCTGTTGGGAACCTCCTTACTAATTACCTATCGACTTTGCGTTTTTTCTTCTCCCCAAATTGGAGCCCAAAAGCAGGACGTCTCCAATCTGGACCAGGAAGCAACAAGGTGGAGGTGCCCAAAGTGTGCCCAATTTGGGCAAAACCCACAATTTGGGCTCAAATTGCCCCATTTGACTTCAGGGTGAAACTTTTAACCACCCTTTTTCTTTGGCCCAACCAGTATCCTGGTGCGTTTTACCAGGTGCCGAACAACATCGCCGCGCCGCCGACAGAGTATCTCGGCGGCGCGGCGATGTCGGCGGCGTGCTCTCGTCAATTTTTTCTTTATTGTGGCTTCCTGTGGGACCAGCAGAAAGTAAAATGACCATAGCCAAGGTGTTGAGAAGCACATTCACAAGGCTTGTTCGACCTGCTCTGTCCAAACAGACCTAGAAGGTCTTCTTCACAGAAACAAAGTTGAAGCACAAACAGCAACGACAAATCAAGGACATGCAGAACACGTCGTGTGGTCTTTTTGTCTCGTCGCCCCCAAACGCAACAACAACAAGAAACGAGATGATGATGGACGCACTTTTTGAGGTGCAGGTGGGCCACATCGACTCGGCCCTTGCTCTTGTGGCCAACGCATTCTCCCTCTTTGCAACTGATATCAACAGTATAAACCATGGTGTGTGTGTGTGTGTGCACGTGTGTTGGAATGTGTGTGTGTGTGTGTGTGTGTGTGTGTGTGTGTGTGTGTGTGTGTGTGTGTGTGTGTGTGTGTGTGTGTGTGTGTGTGTGTGTGTGTGTGTGTGTGTGTGTGTGTGTGTGTGCATTCTTGGTTTTGTTTTTCATCCAACCCAACACACAAATAAAAGGTGTATCATCATCGGCAATGTCACATGATGGTAATGAATACCTCCCTGCTCTGGTGTTCCTTGATTGCCTCGGTTGTTTCATCAGCGACCACGAGTCGCTTCATCAGCACATTCCACCGTGCCTGTCACTGGCTTTCTCTCTGGCCCTCTCCACCACAACAGAGGGAATGAGAGAACATTGCATGCGTGTGTTGAATCTCATCAAAGCAACATCAGGCCTGCAAGAGACTTGCAGCAATACAACTGAATTTATTGCAGAATGGGCTGACCTTGTGTCAACAGCATCCTCGAGAGGCAATGTTGATCACCAACAACCCACAAAGTCAGAACCGTCGTGGTCATGCATGTACTTTGTTGCCCTGTGGAGGTTGTATTGCTGTTCCAACAACCAAAATTCATCTTCAGCAGCACACATTTTTGAAATGAGTGGTGCAACACTGATGCCATCATCATCCTCATCAGGAAATGAGGAGCACAGCACCAGTCCCCTCATGATCACTTGCTCTGTTGGTCAGATTCACTGGTGTGCCTCCTCGGTTTTTTATCTTGGCAACTGCTATTGGTTCGGCGTTGGTGGTGTTGTGAAGAACATTCACAAGGCAGTGACAATGTGGCAGAGGGCTGCTGATTCCGGTGATGCGCAGGCACTGGTCAACCTTGGCGTGTCTTATGAAACTGGCAGTGCTGTTGACAAGGATTTCCACAAGGCAGTAGCACTTTACCAGAGGGCAGTTGATGCCGGAAATACCGGAGCAATGTTCAACCTTGCTGTGTGTTATGAAAATGGAGATGGTGTTGAGAAGGATGTACGCAAAGCAGTGGCACTGTTCCAGAGGGCTGCTGATGCTGGTCATGCCATTGCAATGTGCAGCCTTGGTGTGTGTTATCACCAGGGTGAAGGTGTTGAGAAGGACATTCACAAGGCAGTGACACTGTACCAGAGGGCTGCTGATGCTGGAGATGCTACTGCCATGTGCAGACTTTCCTGGTGCTATGGCAATGGTACAGGTGTTGAGAAGAACATTCACAAAGCAGTTACGTTGTACCAGAGGGCTGCTGATGCTGGTGAAGCCACAGCAATGTTCAACCTTGGTGTGTGTTACCAAACCGGTGAAGGTGTTGAGATGGACACCCACATGGGACTGAAAATGTGGCAGAGGGCTGCTGATGCCGGCAGTGATCATGCAATGTACAACCTTGGCCGGTGTTACTACAATGGAACTGACGGTTTTTCCAAGGACATTCGTGAGGCAATGAGACTGTGGCAGAGGGCTGCTGACCTCGGCCACGCTGATGCGATGCTCACAATTCGTCAGTCAAAAAGGAACACATGAACAAAGAGTGCCAGGTACTGGGGAAAACCCTGTTACATCATGTTCTCGTAGCTAGTGGGATAGACGCGTTAAATGGGTTGAGAAATCGAGTGTTGAATAAAGTATTGTTGCGTTTGAGTTATTTGGTCTTGTGAAGGAAAAGCTAAGTCTCTATTACGAGCGTCGTGTAGTGTAATCAGTCTCTCAGGGGGAGTGACGAGCTCGTTCGTAGCGAGATTAAGGAGGGAACAAAGTATTTCTTTAGTTTAATTGATCTTGAGGAGTTTGTGGTGAAAGTGGTGTCGCTGATCTCCCATGAATTCCAAGTATTCAGTGGATGCACAGCACAGCATCGTGTGCCATTGAATTCCCAGAAGTTGTCCGACTTCTGAGGGTTGCTCAGTCAGCCCTGATTCGCTTTTTCGGGAAGTCATCACTTTCCCAATCTGCCCCGAAAAAGCGCACACCGATGCGAAACTCGTCGCCGTGTGGTGAGAGTCGTCTCGTCGTCTCCGCACGCAACACACACACACAGTGACAAATACTGTTTGACACTTTCGCACTGTTTCATTTCACACAACAACAACACTAACAACATACCATCAACCAGTGACGTCAGGAGTCTCCCCCGTCCCGTCTTTTGGGAGTTTCACCACTTGCCCAAGTGCAAGACGAAACGAGGTGATGATGGAAGCCCTTTTTGAGTTGCAAGTGGGGAACATCGACTCTGCCCTCGCTCTCGTTGCGAACGCATTCTCCATGTTTGAGTGCGAGATGAGCAGCAATAATGGTGTGTTGGAACGTGTTCTTTGTTTCGTTTTCATCCACCCCAACACAAACGAAAGGTGAATCAGCGGAACCGCCGCTGTCATGTGGCCAGTGTTATTACCTGCCTGCTCTGCTGTTTCTTCTTTGTCTCCGCTGTGCTATCAATGACCAGGTGTCACTGTATAAGAACATTCCACCATGCTTGTCTCTGGCTTTCTCTGGTGCCATCTCCTCTTCATTCGAGTCACTAAGAGCACATTGCATGCGTGTGAGCAAGACTTGCCACCATAAGCCAGAAGTAATTGCAGAATGGGCTGACCTTGTGTCAACAGCAGCCTCGAGAGGCAATGTTGATCATCAGCAACAACCAGTTGTTGTTGAACAGTCGTGGTCATGCATGTACTTCGTTGCAATGTGGAGAATATTTTGTTCCCCAACATACAACCACCATGCTTCAGCAGCGGCACACATTTTTGCAGAAATGAGTGAAAAGATTCCACCACCAGCGCCGGCATTATCATTATCATGTGATGAACGAAACAGCAGTCCCATCACCACTGCTTGTGCTATGGGTCAGATTCACTGGTGTGCTGCCTCCTTTTCAGGTCTGGCTGTCTGTTATGATTTTGGTGTTGGTGGTGTTGATAAGGACATTTGCAAGGCCCTGGAAATGTGGCAGAGGGCTGCTGATGCTGGCGATGCTGCGGCAATGTCCCATCTTGCTCTGTCTTATGACAATGGTGATGGTGTTGACAAGGATATTCACAAGGCAATGATACTGTACCAAAAGGCTGCTGATGCTGGTAATGCCACCGCAATGTACAACCTTGGTGTGTGTTATGAAAATGGTGATGGTGTTGAGAAGGACATTCACAAGGCAGTGACACTGTGGCAGAGGGCTGCTGATGCTGGTGATGCACAGGCGATGTACAACCTTGCTGTCCATTATTACAGTGGAAATGGTGTTGAGAAGGACATACACAAGGCAGTGGCACTGTATCAGAGGGCTGCTGATGCTGGTGAGCCCCAAGCACTGTTGAGCCTAGCTGCGTATTATTTCTATGCCACTACCATTGACAAGGATGTTCGCAAGGCAGTTGCTCTATGGCAGAGGGCATCTGATGCTGGCAATTCCCAGGCAATGTGTGACCTTGGTGTGTGCTATGTCAATGGCGATGGCGTTGAGAAGGACATTCACAAAGCTTTGACACTGTACCAGAGGGCTGCTGATTCCGGGAGTGCCCAGGCAATGTACAACCTTGCACAGCGTTACAACAATGGAATTGATGGATTTTCCAAGGACATACGCGAGGCAATGAGACTGTGGGTGAGGGCTGCAAACCTTGGCCACGCTGATGCAATTGCCAAGCTCAGACTGCTTCAGTCAAAAAGCAGCAACACTTAATGTACTTACTGAGAAAAAGAAAAACCATCAGTTTTTTTAAGGGTCTGGTAATTTTTTTCGCTGAAGTCACTCAACAAGGACATGCAAAACACGTCGTCGTGTGGTGTGGTCTCGTCGTGGCCCCCAAACAATCAACACACACACACAAACAAACAAACAAACAAACAAACAAACAAACAAACAAACAAACAAACAAACAAACCAAAACAGTTCGTCTTCTGTTGGCAGCTTGTCTTAACTTCCACAACCAGCGACATCAGTTTGCGCTTCGTTGAGGAGTGTGACCTGCACAAGGCGAAACGAGATGATGATGGAGGCACTTTTTGAGTTGCAAGTGGGGAACATTGACTCTGCCCTCGCTCTCGTTGCCAACGCATTCTCCCTTTTTGAAAGTGACATGATCAACAGTTTCACTCATGGTGTGTGTGTGTGTGCGCGTGTGCGCGTGTGTGCGTGATGTGTTGGCTCTTGTTGCAATTTTATTTTCATTTCTTTTGTTTTGTTTTTCATCCAACCCAACCCAAAACAAAAGGTGAATCATCATCGTTGGCACTGTCATCACATGAAGGTCAGTGTGAATACCTCCCTGCTCTGGTGTTCCTTGTTTGTCTCCGCTGTGTCATCAATGACCAGGTGTCACTTCATCATCACATTCCACCGTGCCTGTCTCCGGCTTTCTCCCGTGCTATCTTCTCCCCGACGGAGATAATGAGAGCGCATTGCATGCGTGTCTTGAATCGCAGCATCAACGCAACAGAAGTAATTGCAGAATGGGCTGACCTTGTGTCAACAGCATCCTCGAGGGGCAACGTCGATCATCATCATCAACAACGATCGCCACACACCAACTCGGAGCAGTCGTGGTCGTGCATGTACTTTGTTGCCATGTGGAGGTTGTATTGCTGTTCATCAACAGACAGCCAACAAAGTCCATTTGCGACAGCAGCACAGATTTTTGTTGAAATGAGTGACAAGATGCCACCAACAGAATCGTCATGCAATGCACACATTGTCACTTGCTCTGTGGGGCAGATTCACTGGTGCGCTTCCTCTGTCACATCTCTGGGCTTCTGCTATGACTTCGGTGTTGGTGGTGTTGAGAAGGACATTCACAAGGCTGCGACTCTGTACCAGAAGGCTGCTGATGCCGGCAGCGCTCGGGCAATGGGCAACCTCGGCTGGTATTATTATACTGGCGATGGTGTTGAGAAGGACGTTCACAAGGCAGTGACACTGTGGCAGAGGGCTGCTGATGCTGGTGATGCCAACGCAATGTACCGCCTTGGTCGGTGTTATGACCGTGGTGGTGATGGTGTTGAGAAGCAGGACATTCACAAGGCAGTGACACTGTACCAGAGGGCTGCTGATGCTGGTCATGCGCCCGCGATGTTCAACCTCGGTTTGTGTTGTTACAGTGGTGATGGGATTGACAAGTACGTTAGCAGGGCCATTACACTGTGGCAGAGGGCCGCTGATGCTGGAAATGCCGATGCAACGTACAACCTTGGTTGGTGTTATAAAAACGGAGATGGTGTTGACAAGGACATTCACAAGGCAGTGGCACTGTACCAGAGGGCTGCTGATTCTGGGAGTGCCCAGGCACTGTGCAGCCTTGGTTGGTGTTATGAACATGGTGAAGGTGTTGAAAAGGACATCCACCAGGCAGTGGCACTGTACCAGAGGGCTGCTGATGCTGGAAATTCACAAGCAATGTTCAACCTTGGTTCGTGCTATGAACATGGTCATGGTGTTGACCAGGACATACACAAGGCAGTGGCACTGTACCAGAGGGCTGCTGATGCCGGTTGTGTAAAGGCAATGTACAATCTTGGTGTATGTTATAAAACCAGCATTGGTGTTGACAAAGATGCTCACAAGGCGGTGGCACTGTGGCAGAGGGCTGCTGATGGTGGTCATGCCTCCGCAATGTTCTACCTTGGTGTGTGCTATGAGAATGGTGATGGTGTTGAGAAGGACACTCACAAGGCAGTGACACTGTGGCAGAGGGCTGCTGATGCTGGTCATGCCTCTGCAATTTTCATCCTTGGTGTGTGCTATGAAAATGGTGATGGTGTTGAACAGGACATCCCCAAGGCAATGACACTGTACCAGAGGGCCGCTGATGCCGGCAGTGACCAGGCAATGTGCGCCCTAGCGAAGTGTCACCAACTAGGCATCGATGGTTCTGCCAAGGACCTACGCGAGGCAAAGAGACTGTGGCTGATGGCTGCTAACCTTGGTAACGTGGACGCAATGGCCAACTTAGGATGCTAAGCTAACCAAAAAGAAACAACAGCACCTGAAGAAAGTAGCGACTCACTGGGGGGGGAAAAACCTCCTCCCATTAGTCGCTTTCTGTGGGAGATGCCAGACCAGCTGCCCAAAAAACGCAGCACTGCTGTAAAAAAAGAAAAGCAGGAAATGTCGAAAATTCTTATTTTGTTTCCGTGGGTCCTCTCCAGACAACGACAACGACAACAACAAAATCCGAGTTTTTTTTTTTATTGTTGGTCGTTGATCACAACCACTCCATTGTTGTTGAAAAAAGGTGAGGGAAGGGAAAGTATCTACGTGTACAGCATGGGAGAGCTAATGGTGGAAATTTCCCACACATGGAATTCTGAGCCAGTCGGCAAAGAAAAGAAGAAAATAAAACAAAAAGAATCGTCAGTCCCACAAGTACGGTGGAAACTGAGTACCCTCTGTACTGTCAGGGACTCCCGGAGGCTGCATCTTGCCTCTGCGTGTTACCAGTCATGTGTTTTGTGTGTGGTTGGTGTCAAAAGCGAGGTACATTCCTTTGTACTGCATGCTCAAAGCAAGGACTCACAGAAAAACCTGGGAATCCCTTGCCTACCACAGAAGTAGGTAGAGAATGCACAAAAACTTTACTTTTACTTTTTTGCTCTTAGAGGGGAGTTATTTGTGGTTTCGGAGGTCATAGGGAATCAGAGGGGATTGGTGTGTCTGGGGGTAGTTCATCATTTTCCCTCCCATTTAGGTACCTTCTAACGGGATCAAAGTAGTGCATTTGCAGTACTTCGTTGGCTGTGTACCGCTCGTGGTGGTCATATATAAGAACACTGTCAAGAACCGCGAGGGCTTCGGGTGTACAGAACTTGCCATTTTGAGCTGTTATCCAGTTCTCCCAGGGTCTCTTTGGGTAACTTGTATTTTATTAGCTGAAACGGGTAATGACCGCGAAGTGTACTGTTCCGTGGAAAGTAGAGCTGTTTTGGAGCGCGACAAAATAATCCCGTACTTGGCCAGATATGCGTTGTAATCGTTCGTTCCAAGTACTTGAACTATTTTCAAAAGTTGTTGCTTTCCATTGATCCCACAGAAGAACGCCTCAAACTTGAAGACCTGAAGAAGGGATGAGAAGATAAGTTGCAGCAAAGCACACCGCGGTACCATTTCCGCGAGTATACACCCCAGAGCCCACATATCGACTGAGTAGTCGTAGTAACAATATTCAGAGAACAATTCTGGACCGCGGTAATAGCTAGGTGATTTTAAACGAGATGGTAACAGAACAGCTTCGGAGTTACCGTGAGCCCACTGAAGTGGAATACTTCCGTCCCGGCTCATAAAACTCAGCAAGACCCCAGTCGATGAGTCGTAAAATTCGGCGGTGCCTGTCAATCATTACCTGCCACTAATTAGAGAAAAAGGGAAAATTAATTCCAACATTATGAGGCTTCAAGTCTCTGTGCATAATGCCTCTGGAGTGTGCATACCCCAGGGCTCTTAGAAGTTGGTACATGTAATACCTAACCTCAAATTCATTGAGTTGAGGATATAAAACCTTGAATGTAGAATATTAGACTGGTGTAAGGGCATTGCAAATGGACTACTTTAAAATTGGTATTGTCTACACACTCCAATATAAAACATTCTATCCCGTTGGATACTTTAACTAGTTCAAACAACTAATGCATAGTTGTTATCAAGACAGGTAAGGTTAGGATATATATGGAAGGAATACCTGGATAATATTTGGTCCATTTCTTAAATTGACCAAAATTTTAACTTCTTTCTTGATTCCTTTAATGGTAGGTTTCAGCACTTTTATAACGATCTTCTTGCCTGTCTTTGTGTGGAAGCCTATAAATACATCGCTGTACCTGTAATTTATGCTGAGGCAGTGCCATCGGAACAGTTCGTAACGGAATAGAATAAAAAGAAAATAGTTTGACAATTAAGGATGAACAGGAATTTACTATGCCGTTACATGAATGGGGGAGAGGGTACACTACGTTCCACGGCCAATTTTCTTCCCTATTTCATAGTCGTCATAATTTCTATGCGCACAGAATTAGACCCCCAATATAACTACAAATTGTTATTGAGTATTACACAGTTACAACAATAATACAATACATATAGTAATACTATAATATTAATATATGTTACAAAACCCCCCCCACGGGCGCACACACACGGACACACACACACGGGCGCGCACGCACCCCCAGGAGGCGGCCACTGCGGCTGTGGACATGTACTCGGCCCCCCCGCACTCTCGGCACGCGTCCATGTGCTCCCGCGCCACCGTGACCACCTGGCCCCCCCCCATCGCGGCCGGGCCTGTGCCCCCTCGCTGGGCCTGTGCCCCGCCTGCACCACCCCCCATCGCCACCACCACCACGCCGTGCCTCCCCGCCCCGTTCCGTGTCGTGGCCACAGCCGCCCGCATGTCGTTCTGTGGCGTAGGGGCGGCCCTGTAGCTAGGTTTATCAGAAATCTGTTCAATTGAACAGATTGTTCTGGCAATCAGATCTGTCCGGTTGAGATTTGACGATTAGTCTCATTTGCAAGAAGGAGGGCAGTGGGGGTGATAGGTTTGGAAAAGGTTGTTGGGATTATTGAAGGTGAGGAGGAGTCATCCGTGATAAGTTTTATTTTTTTCGGCCAACGAATTATTCCGTTGCGTTGTTTCGGTGATTTAAAATGCGGCCGTCTGTTGATGATACCTACAAACAAAGAAGAAACAACCAAGAGGACAAGTCGAAATGATGTGTTTAATAGTGGTACTGGGTCTAATTGCAGCAGTTGTGATAGCTGCATTTATGTACGAGGGGCACCCGTGTGGTGTGTGCCCTCATTGGGTGGGGTATGTCTCATCACACACATTTCATGACCGCATTAAATAATATAATAAAATACTGTATTATTGTTGCTTTCTTTATTATTACCGAATGAAAAACCCTTTATTCTTTATTGTGACTTGCCTGTAAAAGCTTTCTTAATTCGGGTTTAGGTACATCATTGATAACCGAGTGAGGAAGTGGCTTACTGACACTGAGGGAGTTATTAGCCCATATGTGAGAAAGGGCGACGTTGTAATTGACTTTGGATGTGGCCATGGCTTACTCACTGTGTTAGCTGCCGGAATAGTGGGTAAATCCGGCCGAGTTTATGCCGTTGATTTGCAGGTAATCCCCATATCCCAGCCACAGAATATTCTAATTTACCATTTTTAAATGTCAGGATAAAATGTTGTCATACACACAAAGCCGCGCTAACAGAGAAGGACACTCTGATGTTGTGGTTACTAAAAGCACAAATCCCTCTCATTCCGGCACCCCACTTGCATTCGAAACAATTCCAAAGCACTCTGTAAATCTAGTTGTGTTCAACTGGGTTCTCCACGAGCTCCCATTGAATTGTACTTCCCTTTCTCATGAAAAAATAACTTACACTATCGCAGTGCAGAGAGAATTTGCATTAGACTTGTTTGACAAACTATCTGAAGGAGGCAAAGTTCTTGTGGTCGAACCCCCATTCCACGTACCTGAAGCCAAATTAGCTGAGGAACTACAAGCCTTTGTTGATGCTGGATTCCTGTTGCACAGGAAGCCATCACGACGATTCCAGAAAATAGCAGTTCTCCAAAAACCCTAAATAAAATCATTATGTTTTCTGTATGGCAATAAAACAAATGGTATTGTGTATCTTGCCTTGTCTCCTCAAGGAACACAACAACTATGTTTCTTCCTTTTTTTGATCATTATGAGAACGAACAAAAAGGGTAAATAATTACAAGGTGCCGGTGTCAGCGTTCCATTTGGGGCCACGCATGGACTTTCGCCCACAGATCCCATCGTCCATTTTACATTATGGGAAACCATAACCAACAGCGCCAGCCACTGAACGAATGCACTACTCACGGCTACCACCCTGGCCCCTGTTTTTATCTTCATCGGCTCTGGTTGTGATTATTATGGGTGTCGCCCCTTCTTCTCCAACAACAAACAGCAGTTCCCTGCCTCCTCCATCGTCATCGTCATCGTCGTCGTCTTCGTCTTCGTCGCCATCACGCGGGTGCCCTGGGGGCCTCGACGTGTCTGTGGAGATGTACTGGGGACACCGGTGGGACACGTACAAGGCCGTAGACTGTGGCGTAGTGCAGCCTGAATTCGACGCCGACATGTCGTCATCAAGGGGCGGTTCCGCGAAACACGGCCCATCAATGCCCCCTGATGCACCAAATACAGTTCTCTGGTGGGACTGGTGTGCATAAAAACCCCAACCCCAAATGCCATCATTTTCCAATTACCATGTCTCTAGATATTACATATGGTAAAAACACTCAATTGGCACGCAGGTATGGGCCTAGTGATGGAGATGATACATTGGAGTGCTTCTATGACGTGGAGTGGAATCCGAGGATTGCTGGTGCGGAGTCGGACCCAAGGGACTTCGCGGCACTCGATATTGCCCCTGTTCTACCGGAATCACTGTACACTACGGCATTTGTTTCGGGGCTCCAGCCAGAGGGCAGAGGAGGGGGACTGGTTCCAAATGTGACCACACAGTATGAGGTTGGTGTGAATTGTGTGGACACATTCACTATATCGGTCGCGTTCAAATTCTGGTTCACTTGCGGGCACTATGTCAACTCTAGTGATGGGGCTGCTTCTTACTTTGAATTTATTCACTACGAAGAGTACTCGTTTGACATCAGGTTTAATGAAGTTTCTTTGCTAAAGGTGTTAACTTTCCAAAAAGGTGGTCCTGTTTCCGGCCCGGATGTTCCTCCTATTGCGAAGAACATGGAACGTGCTTGTACGACTGGGGAGCGTGCATTTGCGACGAAGGTTGGTCTGGAATCGACTGCCAAATTCAATGGAACTACAATCACACTCTGTGTCCTCGGCAAACTCTGAATGTTACTTACAATGTTCCGTATGTATTTTGTTGCTGCTTTGTGGGTGTTGTTGACAGTTCTTCACAGCGCTGTCATGTATGGCTACACTGGGTGGCTTGCTGATCTCCTTGCATTTACGGCCCCAGCTCATCCTCGCCCAGAGGCAAAGGACTGGGTGTACCTGCTGACTTGGAACACACTAGGTAATACTTCTGATCCTCGTATTAGCACTGGTATGAACTCAAGTGGTGTGCTTCCTTCATTTTTGCCTCCTGGAAAGTACATCATGGCTGCATACTCTGATAACTACGGTTGGCTCATTTTTGAAAATGTGTGGATTTTTCCTCAACCTTCTAATGGCTGACTCTACCCCAGTTTTATGTTCTTGCCTATGACCAATGTGGATACCCTGAGCAGGATGTTTTGTGTGGAGGTGGATCAACGAACAACTGTTTCAACACAACAGGCAACGGAATCTGCGTGAACGAGGAGTGCATGTGCAACGGAGGATACTATTGGTTTGACTGCAGCATAGGATGCTCTGCATGGACAAGGATTACAGACAAGAAAGGGGTCATCACAAGTGATGCGTCGGTCGTTGACCCAGAGGATGGCCAGAAAATGCACTACTTGAGCAATAATAACTGCCGGTGGTTTTTGGACATGAGTGGATTCAGGATTGACTTCATCCGCTTCACGTTCACCTTCATAGATGTTTCTGACTTTGTCTCCTTTTATTATTCTGACAGCGCAGGAACGTATGGTGACATGTACGCTCAATTAACAACGGTAAGAATGGATGGTCTCTTTGTAATTGTCTTGACTTTCCCTTTTTCGTGAAAAAAGGTATCTGCAGGAAATCTTGAGCCGATTGAAATGAAAGCGACACATGTCATTGTTGAATTATATGCTGACCCACAAAATACTCGCCATGGCTTCATTTTGGAATACGAAGCAATGCGGCGGCCAATCACAGCAATCGGAGTCGGGGTTGTCATCGTAGTTTGTGCCATTGTCGCCATTCTTGGATTGACTGCCACAAGTGTCGCACTCTTCTTTTTGGTGAAGAGACGAAGGCGAATTGCCAGAGCGGCTCGCATGGCACCAGCTGAGAAGATGGAAAGAATGATGACAAAAGAGGAGATTCAATCCGCATTGTCCACCAACAAGGAGTCAGACCAGATGTTGGAGAAGATGGGACTTGGAATTGACAAAGACAAACTCACGTTTGGCCTGTCTGAGAGTGATGCATGCCCTGTTTCACAGAAACTCGAGGACGAGGTCACGTTGAAGAACCACACTGATAAAAGCATCCACTTCTGTTTCAAGGTTCCCGACATTTCTCACGTTTGTGAATTGAACGCAACACCGGGTGTGGGAATTCTGCCAGCAAAGAAAGAACTGATAGTGCACATCGAGTTCATGTTGAAATACACAACCCACTTTGAGCACCCTATCAAAGTTGAATTTCTGCAGCCGAGTCATGGAGAGCAAGTTGTTGCCTCGATGTGGCTCTCGATACAAGTTGAGGGAGCTGTTTCTGAAAGCATCGACCCTGAAGAAGTAATGTTGAATCCGACTCCATTGGCTGCTGGTGGTTTTGGGTGAGTCGCAAACGCTCACTCTTTTTTTCTTATTATTACGTCAGATCAGTGTTTGGAGGTGTTTATCGCTCTCAGATGGTGGCAGTGAAAATCCCCAAGCATCAAGAAGCCTTTAGAATTTCACAAATTAATGACTTCAATGAAGAGTGTGAGATGATGAAGAGGATCCGACACCCGAACGTGGTGAACTTCATTGGCGCTTCCCATGTTCCTGGTTTGTTGTTCTTTCTTTTTTCCCTCCCAGCTCGTTGCGCTCATACCTCCAACTCACCCACACCAATTCCAGGAAAACTGTGCATCTGCATCGAGCTCGTCGAGAAAGGGAGCCTTGCCTCGTTCCTCGAATCCTCTGCTGAAATATCCTTCGCACTCACACTGAAGTTTGCCATCAATTCTGCTGAGGCAATGTCATATTTGCACAAGAACAATGTTTTGTTCAGTGAGTGTTGTCTCTCCCCCCCTTTGCCTTCCTCCTCCTCCCGATTTGTTCCAATGACTTTCACAGGAGACCTGAAGTGCTCAAACATTCTTGTCATTTCAACGGCACTCAATGCACCAGTCAACTGCAAATTAACCGGTAATATCCCGTTTAATGACACAACACCAACCAACACTGACCTTCTTTCAAGATTTTGGAACAGCGAGGAATGTTGAAAATGTTCATTTGGTGAAGAAATACACTTTGGGCATTGGGACACCGGCCTACATGGTATTTCTGGCAGTAAGTTCCGCACATTCATCGAGAAAATATTCTAGGCACCCGAAATTCTGTCCATAAAGCCTTACAATTTCAAGGTGTGTATTGGATAACTTTCATGCGGACTGAGTACTGGACTTCAATTAGGTTGATGTGTTCAGTTTCGGAATGTGCCTGTGGGAAATGTGGATGCGCGAGGAACTGTGGTCCGGAGTGCGTTTCTGGGACATTCCTTGCAAGGTACCACAATCTCTGTTATTCAATCACCCTTACGCATCCATCAGATTGAACAAGGGATCAGACCACAATTCGACTCGGAATGCCCACAAGAATATTCGGAACTGACAAAGAAGTGCTGGGAACCAAACGCGGAAGACAGGCCCGAGTTTCACGAAATCAGGGACACACTCACTCACATCCACAACAACTCCACAAAACAACAACTCCACACAACAACAAAACCCACAAAAGTGAAGCCGGAAGCTCCGGCAACAACAACAACCACAACAACCAAGAAAGGAGACACACACTCCCACACCAAACCACAACCTGACGCCAAGGCATTCAACGTCGCAACAGGAAAAGACCAACAAAGGTTGCATCACCACTTGGCCAGGAAGCCCAAAACACCGTCCAATCACACACCACAATCTCACACAGACAAATCCCAGAACCAAACATAACATGCATCATCACCCATGCCTTGTAGAATGTACACGATTCCAAAAGCGCACAACATCCATTCCCTAGTCATCAATCAAAATCCAAGGATTTCCATTGAACTGATTTTGCTGAAAATCCAAGGGGGAACCAACTTGCAATGGACAGGCTTCTGTTGCTGTTAGGGCACGTCATTCTGGCGATGATGATGATTCCCTCTCAGAGAGGTACACAGGCAGCAGAATGCGAGGGTCTCGACGTCTACGCGTACGTGCACTGGGACGGCGAGTGGTCGCTAGTCAAGGTTGTGGATTGTGGGGTTGTGCAGCCCGAGTTCGATGCTGACATGTCCGGTGCCTCGGCCCGCATGCCTGACATGGAAGCCAATATACCATACACATCTGGTCTGTGGACCTGGTGTGGCTCTGTGTTTATGTTGCCTCTTTTTTTCACCTCCACACTTAGGTATCCTCCTTCTGATGTTTCAGATGACATGCAGTGCTATTTCCGCACAGATTGGAAACTACGGATCGCCGCTGCAAGTGAAACTGTGGGTGACCAGGATTTTTTCTGGTCAAGTGCGTCCGTTTCTGACTTGCCAGAGAGTGGGGAAGTACCTCCTGTGGGTGAGATGATGCTGTTTGAGGTTGACATGTACTGCTGGGACAATTTTGTCAGCTCTGTTGCATTCCAATTTTGGTTTACGTGTGGGCACTATGTCAACTCAACTGATGGCACATCCCCTCCTTACTTTGAAAATGTTCTTTTTGAGGAGTATTCCTTTGACCTAAGGTGGGCCTGTGAAGATTACCTGCCATTCCAAACTAGTTTTCAGGTGGGACTGCCATCGAACAGGCTGCAGTAACTATTGTGATAAGCATGGAACTTGTGTGTACTACTGGGCACAATGCCAATGTGACGAAGGTTGGTCTGGAATCAACTGCCAAATTCAATGGAACTACAATCACACTCTGTGTCCTTCCCAAGCCTTGAATGTGACTTATTACCTCCCGTATGTTTTTCGGCTCTTTTAAAGTGTGTCAAGTTTACACAGTCCTGGCATGTATGGCGACTCTGGAGCGATTGCAGAGCTGCTGGCAAGCGTCAGCCCAGGGCCCAACCGTGCCGGAGTGATAGAATGGGTCTTTCCCATTCATTGGAATACCAAAAAGCCTGCAGAGGATGATCCTCGTGTTATCACTGGTGTTAATGGCAGTGGTGTATTTCCTTCATTTTTGCCTCCTGGAATATACCGTATGAGGGTAGGTTCCTACAAAGTGGGTTGGGCAGCCCTCTTGGAAAATGTATAGCCTTACGATTTACTTCTAATGAATCACACAACACAGTTTTATGTTCTCGACTATGACCAATGTGGGTACCCTGAGCAGGATGTTTTGTGTGGAGGTGGATCAACGAACAACTGTTTCAACACAACAAGTAATGGGATCTGCGTAAATGAGAAGTGCTCGTGCAACGGAGGATACTATTGGTATGACTGCAGCAGAGGGTGCTCTGCATGGGAGATAATTACAGACAAACAAGGGGTCATCACAAGTGATGCATTGGTCGTTGACCCAGAGGATGGCAAGATGATGCACTACCTGAACAACAATGTTTGCCGGTGGTTTTTGGACATGAGTGGTTTCAGGATTGACTCCATTCGCTTCACGTTCACTTTCATAGAGGTTTCAGACTGTATCTCGTTCTATTATTCTGACAGCTCAGGGTCATATGGCGACATGTATGTCAAAGTTACACAGGTGAGAATGGATGTTTCTTCCGAATTGTATTGACCTTCGTGAAAAGAGTGGACATCGGCGTGATGTTGTAGAAATGCAAGCGACACATGTCATTGTCGAATTCGATCCTGACTACCAAAATAGTCTCCATGGCTTCATTTTGGAATACGAAGCAATGCGGCGGCCAATCAAACCACTCGGAGTTGGGCTCGTCGGCCTCGTTTGTGCTATTGTCGCCATTCTTGGATTGACTGCAACAAGTGTCGCACTCTTCTTTTTGGTGAAGAGACGAAGGCGAATTGCCAGAGCGGCTCGCATGGCACCAGCTGAGAAGATGGAAAGAATGATGACAAAAGAGGAGATTCAATCCGCATTGGCCACAAGCACAAGGCAGGAGTCAGACCAGATGTTGGAGAAGATGGGACTTGGAATTGACAAAGACAAACTCACGTTTGGCCTGTCTGAGAGTGATGCATTCCCTGTTTCACAGAAGCTCGAGGACGAAGTCATCCTTGAGAACAGCAGTGACAAAAGCATCCACTTCCGTTTCAGCGTTCCTGATGTTCCTCACGTTTGTGAATTGAACGCAACACCGGGTGTGGGAATTCTGCCAGCACAGAAGGCGCTGAGAGTAAGAATTGAGTTCATGTTGAAATACACAACCCACTTTGAGCACCCTGTCAAAATCGAATTTCTGAGACATGGAGACCAAGTTGTTGCATCGACGTGGCTCTCGATACAAGTTGAGGGTGCTGTTTCTGAAAGCATCGATCCTGATGAAGTCATGCTCAATCCAACTCCACTTGCTGCTGGTGGTTTTGGGTGAGTATCTTCTTTGACAGACTTCTCTCGTTTTCTTATCATGTTTTTGCAGGTCGGTGTTTGGAGGTGTTTATCGCTCTCAAATGGTTGCAGTGAAAATACCAAAGCACCAAGAAGTGTTTAAGGACGCGGAAATTGCCGAGTTTTCTGAAGAGTGTGAGATGATGAAGAGGATCCGACACCCGAACGTGGTGAACTTCATTGGTGCATCTCATGTTCCTGGTTTGTTTTTCCCCTCCCTGTGTCATTGGCACCATTTATCATCATGCCGACGACTCACCCACACCAATTCCAGGAAAATTGTGCATCTGCATCGAGCTCGTCGAGAAAGGGAGCCTTGCCTCGTTCCTCGAATCACCTGCTGAAATATCCTTCGCACTCACACTGAAGTTTGCCATCAATTCTGCTGAGGCAATGTCATATTTGCACAAGAACAATGTTTTGTTCAGTGAGTGTTGTCTCTCCCCCCCTTTGCCTTCCTCCTCCTCCCGATTTGTTCCAATGACTTTCACAGGAGACCTGAAGTGCTCAAACATTCTTGTCATTTCAACGGCACTCAATGCACCAGTCAACTGCAAATTAACCGGTAATATCCCGTTTAATGACACAACACCAACCAACACTGACCTTCTTTCAAGATTTTGGAACAGCGAGGAATGTTGAAAATGTTCATTTGGTGAAGAAATACACTTTGGGCATTGGGACACCGGCCTACATGGTTTGTAATCGTTGCCAGTCATCAGGCACACTCACACCACTCAATTCTAGGCACCGGAAATTCTGTCCATCAAGCCTTACAATTTCAAGGTGTGAGTGTACCTTTTTTCCTTCTAACTGGCTGACTGTCAATCAAATCAGGTTGATGTGTTCAGTTTCGGAATGTGCCTCTGGGAAATGTGGATGCGTGACGAACTGTGGTCCGGAGTGCGTTTCTGGGACATTCCCCGCCAGGTACCTGCACCCCCATTCTTTCTGTCAGTCAACCTTCAATCAGATTGAACAAGGGATCAGACCACAATTCGACTCGGAATGCCCACAAGAATATTCGGAACTGACAAAGAAGTGCTGGGAACCAAATGCGGAAGACAGGCCCGAGTTTCACGAAATCAGAGACACACTCACTCACATCCACAACAACTCCACAAAAAAACAACTCCACACAACAACAAAAACCAAAAGTGTGAAGCCGGAAACTCCGGCAACAACAACCGCACTCACAACAACAACAGCCAAGGCAACCAAGAAAGGAGACACACACTCCCACACCAAACCACAACCTGACGCCAAGGCATTCAACGTCGCAACAGGAAAAGACCAACAAAGGTTGCATCACCACTTGGCCAGGAAGCCCAAAACACCGTCCAATCACACACCACAATCTCACACAGACAAATCCCAGAACCAAACATAAAATAAAATTGCCTGAATGCCTGTTTCAACCCCCTTTGCAACACCCTCAGGAATTCTTTTTTCTTTCAGAAAGTAATTACAAAGGTACCAACACCCGAGAGGCACTGCACAGACACATTCCCGTCACAAGCCACCTGTGCCGCGTCCACGGGCGTCGCCGACATTCCCACGTGCACTGCCTTGTCCTTCCACGCAGGGTGTGCGCCCATAAGTGCGGCCAAGTTCGCGGGGGTGCAGTGGCCCAGGTCCACCGAGGCCAGCGACTTGAGGGCCATCTGTATCGCCGAGTGCTGGTCGTCGGGCGTCCGGTCCAGCACCTCGATCACGTCGAGATCCGGGCCGTTGCCGTTGTTGGCGTCGGCCGTTGCGGGGATTCCGGCGTCTGCGGGGCACACCGTCACTGTCCACCAGGACATTCGGCGGTCGATGCCGGGCTCCTCCGCCGCGAGGACGGCGCAGAGGCCGGCCTCTGGGGACCAGGGGAGCGGAGGGACCGCCGGCGGGGAGGCGCTGGCGAGCACGCGGAGGTGCGGGGCCCGCGGCGGGGCGAGGGCGGGGTGGCACCGGAGCACGGCCAGGAGGTCCGCGGGCCCCAAGGAGCAGCAGGGGGAGGTGGAGGGGTGCCCGGTGAGGAGGAACCTGAGGGCGTGGCTGATGGCGCAGTGGAGGAAGCTCCCCGGGGAGCCCCCGCCCTGCCAGACCACACTAACCTGTGGCAACGCTATTGGGGGCATATCCACTTCCACAGCAGGGGGCACATCCACGGGAACGATCGGAGGGGGTAACTGAAGCGTCGTTGCACATTTGCCATCCATAACAGTGTTCACCTTCAGCGAAGATCAGTTGACTGCTCTCCCATGATGAGGAACCGGCATCACACAAGCACTACGTAGTCCCGGGGGCAGTGCTAATGGTGATGATCATTCATTTGTCTGGCAAGGTGTTCTGATTTCCTTTTTTTTTTTTTTTGAATGCTGTGATTTCGGTTCCTGGGATTCCAATGTGATGTTGCTGATGTTACTTTAGGTGGTGTGCACATGTTGGTTCGGAAGCAGAAATCAAGCGTCTTCACCCTAACTAAGTTGCCCCCCACTTTGATTCTGGGTTATTTCCTCCTCCTACGCGGTGGTGTCCCGTCCAATGTGTCCCATTATATGGCCACCGCCCTCGAGGCTGACGGTACATGTGCTTCTGTCCATGGTTATTATTGTGATGGCGACGACGATGATTCCGCAGTGCCTCGGTTATGGTGGAGGCAACACCACCAGCACAAGCGGGGAATGTGAGGGGGCCTTGACATGTACGCGTACATGTACTGGGGGAACCAGTGGGGGATATACAAGGTAGTCGACTGTGGTGCTGTGCAGCCAGAGTTCGACGCTGACATGTCCGGTTCCACCAACCACAGTCCTCACTTGGACCCAAATGTGGCTTACACGTTGGCTTGGTGGACCTGGTATATCTGCCCTTTTTTATTTGTTCTTTTGTTTCGTTTAATATCTTGGTTCTTTTGGTGAAACCAACCACCCTTTTTTACCCTCGGCCTTAGGTACCCTCCTTCTGATGTTACATATGACATGCAGTGCTATTTCAACACAAATTGGCAGCTTCGTATTGCTGCTGCGAGTTCCCCAGTGGACCCAAAAGCTATGCATTCAGTTGCTGCGATCTGGTACTTGCCAGAGAGTGGGGAAGTACCTCCCGCGGACGTGTCAACTCAGTTTGAGATTGACATGTACTGCTATGAGAATTTTGTAAGCTCTGTTGCATTCCAGTTTTGGTTCACGTGTGGACACTATGTCAACTCAACTGATGGCACATCCCCTCCTTACTTTGAAAATGTTCTTTTTGAGGAGTATTCCTTTGATGTAAGGTTGGATTTGGCAATTATTTGTTTTTCAGGCACTAACCGCCCATCAGGTGGGACTGTTTCTCGCAGGGGTGCAATTCTTACTGCGATGCTCACGGAACTTGCTTATACTACTGGGGACAATGCTTGTGTGACGAAGGTTGGGCTGAACCAGGCTGCCAGATGCAATGGAACTACAATCACACCATGTGTCCGTCTCAAACTCTGAACGTGACTTATGACGTTCCGTATGTTTTTTTGGCTGTTTTTAAAGTGTGTCTCATTTTTCCTAGTGCTGTCATGTATGGCTACACTTGGTGGCTTGCCGACCTCAAGGCATATACAGTTCCAGCAAGCAATGGTGCAGAGATAAGGGACTGGGTTTACGTCCTTACATGGGCTCAGTGGACTAACAAACGTGACCCTCGTGTGAGCACTGGCATGAATTCCAGTGGTGTGTTTCCTACCTATTTGCCTCCTGGAACATACAGCATGGTCGTATCCTCCGTTGCTGGTGGTGGGTGGCTCATCAATGAAAATGTATGGGTTTTTTCTCAGACTTTCAGAGATTGATGCCAACCCAGTTTTATGTTCTTGATTATGACCAATGCGGGATTCCTGAAGAAGTTGTTCCATGTGGTGATGGATCAACAAACAACTGCGGTAACAAAACAGGAAACGGAATGTGCATAAACCAGGAATGCTGGTGCAACGGTGGATTCTATTGGTATGACTGCAGCAGAGGCTGCTCCTCCTGGGTGAAAATTACGGATAAGAAGGGGACCATCACAAGTGACGCATTTATTTTTGATCCAGAAGATGGCCAGAAAATGCACTACATGAACAAAAATGTTTGCCGGTGGTTTTTGGACATTAGTGGATTCAGGATTGACTTCATTCGCTTTACATTCACCTATGTAGATGTAGCTGACCTTATCTCGTTGTATTATTCTGACAGTTCAGGAGAGTTAGGTGACATGTATGGTCAGTGGTCAGGGGTATTCCTTGATCTCTTTTTGGAATTTTCTTGACTCCCCTTTTTTGTTTCTTGTTTTTGGGGTGAAAAGATATCTGCATCCGATCTCGATCCAATTGAAATGGACACAACACATGTCGTTCTTGAGTTTGATGCAGGCGCACAAAATTCTCTCCATGGCTTTATCGTAAACTATGAGGCAATGCAGAGCAAAATAACACCAATCGGCATTGGCGTTGCTGTTGTTGTCTGTGGCATTGCTGGTGTCCTTGGAATGGCTGCAGCAAGTATTGGACTTTTCTTTTTGGTGAAGAGACAGAGGAGAATCACCAGAGAGGCTCGCATGGCACCGGCTGAGAAGATGGAAAGAATGATGACAAAAGAGGAGATTCAATCCGCATTGGACACCAACAAGGATTCTGGGCAAACGTTGGAGAAGATGGGACTTGGAGTTGACAAAGAAAAACTCACGTTTGGCTTGTCTGAGAGTGATGCATTCCCTGTTTCACAGAAGCTCGAGGACGAAGTCATCCTTGAGAACAGCAGTGACAAAAGCATCCACTTCCGTTTCAGCGTTCCTGATGTTCCTCACGTTTGTGAATTGAACGCAACACCGGGTGTGGGAATTCTGCCAGCACAGAAGGCGCTGAGAGTAAGAATTGAGTTCATGTTGAAATACACAACCCACTTTGAGCACCCTGTCAAAATCGAATTTCTGAGACATGGAGACCAAGTTGTTGCATCGACGTGGCTCTCGATACAAGTTGAGGGTGCTGTTTCTGAAAGCATCGATCCTGATGAAGTCATGCTCAATCCAACTCCACTTGCTGCTGGTGGTTTTGGGTGAGTATCTTCTTTGACAGACTTCTCTCGTTTTCTTATCATGTTTTTGCAGGTCGGTGTTTGGAGGTGTTTATCGCTCTCAAATGGTTGCAGTGAAAATACCAAAGCACCAAGAAGTGTTTAAGGACGCGGAAATTGCCGAGTTTTCTGAAGAGTGTGAGATGATGAAGAGGATCCGACACCCGAACGTGGTGAACTTCATTGGTGCATCTCATGTTCCTGGTTTGTTGTTCTTTCTTTTTCCCTCCCTGTTTTGTTGGCTCAAATTCATCGTGCCGGCGGCTCACCCACATATCAATTCCAGGAAAATTGTGCATCTGCATCGAGCTCGTTGAGAAAGGGAGCCTTGCCTCGTTCCTCGAATCTTCTGCTGAAATATCCTTCGCACTCACACTGAAGTTTGCCATCAATTCTGCTGAGGCAATGTCATATTTGCACAAGAACAATGTTCTGTTCAGTAAGTACTTCCCAGCTCCCATGAAACCACATCGACATGTTTCACATAGGAGACCTGAAGTGCTCGAACATTCTTGTCATTTCAACCGCGCTCGATGCTCCAGTCAACTGTAAATTAACCGGTGCTGCATTATCCATAGAAACCCGAGACTAACTTCGCGTGTAGATTTTGGAACAGCGAGGAATGTTGAAAATGTCGATTTGATGAAGAAATACACCTTGGGCATTGGGACACCAGCTTACATGGTTAGTACTCTGTGGAAAGGCACACTCACATCGCTCATTGAACAATTTTAGGCACCCGAAATTCTGTCTACCAGTCCATATAATTTCAAGGTGTGCATTCTTTCCTTCTAACCGGAATGCAGGTACTGACTATCAATCAGGTTGATGTGTTCAGTTTCGGAATGTGCCTCTGGGAAATGTGGATGCGTGACGAACTGTGGTCCGGAGTGCGTTTCTGGGACATTCCCCGCCAGGTACCTGCACCCCCATTCTTTCTGTCAGTCAACCTTCAATCAGATTGAACAAGGGATCAGACCACAATTCGACTCGGAATGCCCACAAGAATATTCGGAACTGACAAAGAAGTGCTGGGCACCAAACGCGGAAGACAGGCCCGAGTTTCACGAAATCAGGGACACACTCACTCACATCCACAACAACTCCACAAAAAAACAACTCCACACAACAACACAATCCACAAAAATGAACCCGGAAGCTCCGGCAACAACAACAGCCACAACAACCCAAACCAAGAAAGGAGGAACCGGGCCAGTAGCACCTAATGATGCCAAGTCATTCAACATTGCAAGTGGCAGAGACAAACGAAGGTTGAATCACCACTTGTCCAGGAAAATAAAAACCACTCCCAGTCACCACCACCACACACCAAACAGCTACAACACATCGACCAAGAACCTCTACCACCACTCCAACAACATTTGACAGAACTAACCATCACATTTGGTCTTGAAAAAAACCAGCGAAAGGACCCGGTACAGGGCAGTGGACAATGTCGTCGCCGGACAAGAACACACGCACAACAGACTCCGTGGGCGAGGATTGTGGCGGAGCTGTGGAAGGGGAGGCGGCGAGCCCCCCAGCGCCCATGGAAACCACCAGCCCTGTGTCCCTGGAGGACGTGGTCGCCGAGGACGAGGAGCAGGAGGAGGGGGCAGCCGCGGGGCCACCCGAGGAGGAGGGCGAAAAGAGCAGCCCCCACGCCGCGGTGGTGCCTCCTGCGCAGGAGGACGAAGGGGCTGAAGGGCGCGAGGACAGGGACACCGCAATGGGAAAGGGCCACAAGGGAGCCGCCGCGGGCACCCACAATGACAAAGGCGACGACAAGCGCGACGAGCCCACGGCCAAACAAATAGAAAACGAAATGGAGGAAAAAGTCCTCGAGGGAGGCGGCGATGATGACGGTAATGGATCCGGCGAAGACAAGGGGGAGCATAAGTGCGCGAAGTGCAAGAAGCATCTACCGTCTGATCTCAACAGATTCCACTGCAATGAGTGCAAGGACAAGTCTTTTGATTTGTGTGAAGGTATCATCAGATGGATGGCGTGAGATTGCCTTTGTTTTTTTTTTTTTTGGTGTTGATATATTATATATTTACACAGATTGTTATTTCACTGTGGAGGTACAGCATGTGCATGCGCCCCTTGTTCTGATTAAAGCTCTTGATCCACGTATGGGATTTGTTGTATTGAAAATTACTTATGGCAAATGCATTGGTAGCCACAATTCTGTTTTCCTATCAGGATTCTTTAACGGGACATACTGTGTACCTCAGTAACAGTACTGCTGCATTACAGAGGTCAAAGGCTCTACGTCAAAAGCTGGGTGTGTGTATTCTGTAATGACAAATTCCTCCGCTTTTTCCTTCTTTTGCGTTGAGGCCTCCTTTAACACGTTGTAGATTTCCGCTGTTCTGAGTTTATTGGAAATAACGCCTGACCATCTCATAAATGAAATCTACCGTGGCCAGCGAGGTGCCCTTTCAGATGGTTCCA
>JAHLWZ010000750.1:0-15673 GCA_020536535.1 Pelomyxa schiedti
GATTTTGCTCTTGTTGTTTTGGTAATTTTCCTTCAATCAGTTCGGTGAAGGAAAAGCAGGGTGTGAGCTTTTGAAAAGGGATGGATGGAGGAGTAGGTGTAGTTTTGGTTTGTGGATGTTGCAACTCATTTGATGAGTGGGTTGTCAGGGGAAACAGAAGGGAGAGCCAAGCAGATAGCGCCCCTTTGATGGGAGAGTGACACTGAGCACAGTGACCCCTGTGAGTGGCTCCGTCACCCTCAGATCATTGCCTACAATGTAAAAAAGTAATCCAGCCTCTGTCTCAGGGCCACTGATGTAGCCACTAGGCTGGGAAACCGTCAAGATTGGGCTTGTAAGTTCATTGCAATCCCAGATTTCACACAGCCAGCTGGTCCCATGCCCATGGTGAAAAGGAACAACCACAAACAGAGTTGCACTCAATCTGGAGATCTTCTGAATGTTGGCTACTTGTGGCAGAACAACCACGTCAGGCTCGTTCTCTGAAAACTGAATGCAGTGACTGAAAGGCGTCTGATTCACTTTCCCAATGAAACACCTGAAACCGGCTCTGTACATCACAATAACAGTGGTGACAACACTTCCTTTGTCCACCTTGATGCTTGTTTCACTGCACAAACACAGTGACCGGGAACTGAATGACCTCTCAACATCAATCACTGCGAACACATATTTATCAGGTGAGTGGAGATCTCTCACCACGGCAACAAGCTCATTCACTGCTGACTTGTTGAACACAAGGGCTTCTACTCGGTAATTCGCATCAGGGTAATCAAGCCTGACAACGCACCTGAGAGTGGTCCTGATGTCCTGCCCTGTACACACCGTGACGCAAACGTTGCCTTTCCCACGTTTGCCTCCCCAATCGGAGCCAAGGCTATCTCCCACTCCCATTGTTGTTCTTGTTGTTGTTCTTGTTCTTGTTCCTGTGGTGGTTTGGTGGTGGTGGTGATACTGGTGCTACTACTAGTCACTGATGACGGGGATGATGGTGATGGCGACGGTGGTTGTGAGGGGTGACGTGACATGTCAACGTATCGTGACAACTTGTGCTGCTGTTGTGCAGTCACAGATGATGATGCCGTGGTTGTTGATGCCATTGTGTCCAGTGCTGGTTGATGCCTTCACTGTTTCGTCGCTCTCTGTGTTTGTTAAACAGCATCTCCACATTTCACTTGTGTGAATGTGCCTTCAAACATGTCACCATTTGGCACACCACCCTCCCACAACCCCGCAAATGATGACCCATCCTTGGACCACGTCTTTGTCCCTTCACCGTGCTCCTTTCCTCCCACCCACTGGCCTGTCACCATTTGCCCACAGCCTCACTCCCCTACCGTGAGACACATCACCCTTCCACTCCCCAATGTAGCTCCCACCCCCGTGGCTGTTGTCACCAAACAGCATCCTCCCAGTGCCACTTGAAACCCCGTGATCAAACTGGCCATGGTAGATGTCGCCCGATCCATCAAGTGACCTCCACGTCCCTGTACCACTCACCCTCATACACCGTCACCATTGTGTTGTCATTGAATTAATTGGAATCTGGTATTCACGGCATTGAGGCGTGCATTTCCGGAAATGTGCAGGCAGGTAGCACGCTCTGCAATTGAGTGGTTAGTGGCGTGGAAATGTGTGGAGAGGATTCGTACAATGTCCGGCAAAATAATGTTAATGTTAGCCACTATTAACAGCGGAAACAAATCCACCATCTTAAATAATTAAAATCTCTCAGTGCATAGAATCAACTTCAACCCGCAGTGTTGTCATATGTATTGGAATTAATATATATATATTGGATATTGGATAGAAAATATTAATATTCTTGGTTTGGGTGAATTCAACCACAAAAAAGTTCATGGTGGTCCGTCACCTGAATTTATATTTCCGGCAGGGAATCCCAGGATGAAGACTATCTCAGAATTATTATTGTCATCAAATCGGACCTATGTTCAAGTCAACAGAAGCAAAGTCGTGAGAACATAGCCTATCATTGCTAAGCATACATAGCCAATGTGATGAGAGCTCTGAGATATGGCCATCTCGACAGAGTCGCATTCTAAGCCCGGCACTTTTGTGGAAGTATTTCCGGCATTGCTGCGGAACTTGGATGCATATGCTTCATCTTGCTGTGGGATATTAGAATGTAAACGATGAGAATCATCCATACAAGTCATCTGACAAGCATTCATCTCAGCGCGGTAATGCTTGCTATTTATGCAACTTTGAAGCTCGGGAATCTTCAAGCCATGTCGCTATTTGTTCTCAACCCAGAATTTTGGAGGAAATATTTCCGGCATGGAAGCGGTTGATTCCAGCACACTCGATGCATGCATTTTGTAAACGGGATCAGGATATACGACATCTCACAAGCATTCAGAGAAGCCCAGCACTCTGTCTGTGTGGCACACTGACCAGATGCAAAGTTATGTATCGATTCATAGAATCGGTTTGTTAAGCCTAACAAATCATTAGTTAGTCATTTTGATCTTAAAAAGTTTTATCCGTTCAACTGGAGCTGAGCTTAGAACGGCAATGTAACATGAGAGGATAGTTATCCTGAATGAGAGCCTACAGACAACAATATTATTAGTCTTGGGCCACCCGTCAATAATGGCAAGAAGCAGAGTTGATATTACGATGGATGTTTTAAGCGGAAACAAGCAAGCTTTGACCTTTCCTTCATGAGTAGTAGTTATCCACGTTGAATTGGAGGATTACCTGGCAGCTGGATAACTTCATACTGACCACGAACTCAGGAAAACTGAAACCAAGGATCATTCCCCAAATTGAGGAATGATGCAGCACAAGTCTTGCTTTTCGAAGCAGTAGTTAATGCTATTGTGGGATTGTTGACTCTACGAGTTAAAAATGTGAGGAATGCTAACCTGGTGTTTTGTTTGCACTCTGTCTCGGTGCACACGATCAGCTGATCGCCGACTCACCTGTAATTCAGAAAGACCAGATTTGCAGAAGTGCGCCAAGCAATGAAATTGCTGAGAATTATGAGTCGTTTCAGAAGAAGAGGTTGGAGCAAGCATAGAGAGAGAGCTCACCTTTTGAACTTATTTCGCAGGTCTGCCTGTTATAAAAAAAAGGCACGAATTCAAATATGTTGGACATGAGCACTGCACACAGAGGATCGGTCCCACTGTCCCAACACCAGCTTGGCACCACCACCCGGTACTTCCACACAGCGACGCCATCAACCGGCATACATACGATGGGACCATTTTCCCGCCCACTCCACCCACCACACACACACACATCGAAAACGTAAGACCAGGTGGAGGGGCTTATAACGTAGAAACGGAAAATATCCGAGCTGCGGTAGAGTGTGTGGCTTTGTTTTTTGGAATGCTTTGTTCTCGTTCCTTCCTTTTGTTTTCCTGACACACCACATCAACTACAAGTGAACTTTGCCCTTGATGAAGGAGCGACAATCAGGGCACTTCTTCATGACTGCTGCACACTGTGTGTGTGGGTTGTGTGGTTATTGTGTGCTGTTAGTGAAGAAAAAAACACACAGACCTGAGAGCACAGGACAACGTGGCCACAAGGCTGCAACTGCACGTCTGGAGGCCTCTCTTCACATTCCACGCAAACGTTGCTCTCATTGCTGTTGTGATTATTTTGACATGATGAAAACGATGATGTGGCAGCGCATCCTGAAAGCGTCGTTCCTGCTCCTTCTGTTGTTGCCATTGACGACCCTGGTTGTTGTTGCTGGCCAGATGATGTTGCCTTGCAAACCATGAGATCCACGATCGCTTGTTGAGCCTGAGGGAGCAACTCAGAGAGCATCGACCACACACCAGGAATCCCAATGAACCTCTCATCACCCTCTAAACCTCGCTGAAGCATCCACTTGCTCTTGTGTTCCCTCTGAAGCTCTGAACATTCTCTCTGCATCTCCTGGATTGCCTTGTGGAGTGTGCCTCCAAGTGTTTCCTGCTCTGACAGCTCCTTGGACAGCACCGTGTGTTTGCCAGCGAGCTTTGTGCACTCATCAAATCTGCATGATTGGAGCTGTGCCAGTGTGTCTGTGAGTGTGCACAGCACCTGTAACGGTGTGAATGGGTTATCATCATCTTGGTGTGGCTTGAGAGGCACAATCAAAGGCTCCAGGAGTCTCTCGTCAACTGGTTCACATCCTGTTTGTATTGAACACCCCAGTGAGTGTGTTTGAATGAATTTTTTAGTTACTACCTTCTGTGACAGTGATGATGCTCTTCTCTGCCATCATGCCCTTCATTCCCCACATCTTTGTCAATGACGAGATTTTCCTGGAGCACTCCTGAATCTCTGCTTCACTGTTCCAAACCGTAAGATTTTTTCCAAGGATCTTCTTGCAGGCTGAATCTGATTCGTTGAGTTTCGTCACAAGTGTGCCCTTCAGGCCTGAGAGTTTCTGCAGGTGAGAGGCCAGTTCCTCATTGTGTTTGGTGCCTCCCTCAAGGTTTCTGTCAAGCTTTTCCAGTGACTCCTGAAGCAAGAGAAATTGCGGTGCCGATTTCTTCAACTGAGTCTGGAAGAGTGAGGCCAACCTGAAAGCCTCATTCAATTCAGGCATTGTTGTTGCTGTTTTTGGTCCCATTGAATTGGACTGTTCTGTGTTGTGCTTGGCCTCCAGTTCAATTTTCTCTTTCCTCGTGCTCTTTTTTTTGTGGTGTTCGAATGAATGTCAAATACCCACCTCAAAAGATGAGAGACAACAAACAAACTTGTTGATTTTGCTCAAGTTGACTCAATGATGATGCCATTGCTGACAACGCCTGGTTCAGTTCACTCCTCTCTTTCTCCAACTGTCTGATTCTGATATTGTAATTGTCCTTAAAGAGTTGTGTGTGTGTGTTTTCATTTTTTTGAGTGTTCAAGTTGAAATGGCATCCTTACATCCACTTGTTGGTGTGTCTTCAGCAGCCACTGCTCGTATTTGTCATGACCACCCATGACCTCGTCCACATGTGCCTGGCTCTCCTTGTTGACTGTGCCACCACGTGCCGCAATCATCTGTGCCACCTCCATGTTCCCACGAATCAGAGCCACAGCCAGTGGTGCACTTGGTGGAAAAAACCCCACCCTGTTCACGTCAGTGTCAGGGTGCCCCAGCAGCAGCCTCGCCACCCCTGCACACCCTTCCCAGCTGGCCCAACGCAATGGGTCGCACTTGTTTGGGTCGACACCAACCACACCCAACAGTTCCCTCACCACGTCCTCTCTGCCCTCGAAGCATGCACACCACAGTGGCGTCCCACCACCCAACATCCACGAGGTATCCCAGTTGACGTCGGAGTATGGTTGGTGTGGTGGCGGTGGTGACGTCAGCAGCAGGCGGACAACCGCGGCGCTGCCCGCCTCGTGCAGCAGCGTCGTGTGGTGGTGGATCAGCGTGTCTTGTTGTTCATCATACTTGCCGTTGATGTCGATGGTGGTGGGGGGGTTGCGTGCGAGGATGTCGCGGGTGGCCTCGGCGTCGCCACAACGAACGGCCTGCAACAGCTGTGCCTCGATCGCTGCTCGATGTATCGTGTTGTTGCCTGAAGACATTTTCCTGCTGCAGGTGGTGGTATTGCGGGAAAAAAACGAACAAAAAGGAGGTGTACCACTGTGCTGAGGTGAATTTGTTGCACTGGATAGCGGGAAAGTGACGACTTCCCGAAAAAGGGAATCTCGGCCCTGGAATGGCACATGCAGCTGTGCTGTGGCTCCACTGAATACTCGGAATTCCTGAGAACCAGGGCTTATAAGCGACACCCGCTTTCACCTCAAACTGCGATTCACCCCTCAGGGGCAAAACCCCCAGAGGAAAGTGACAGAAAACTTTATTCACATCGTGGACAGAAAACAAGACCAAGTGGTGGGGCTTAGCTGAGTACCCCTTGTTATGGGGTACAGAACCGCACTACTTGAAGCTGTGGGAAACCACCACCAGAGGGAGAACGAAGCCAGCCATGATCAGATGTGTTTTCTGTGAATGTACGCCAAATTGGGGCTGGTTCTCCCACCCGCAACCGAACTACGTACTAACTAGCTAAAACTAAGTGGTACAGAACAGCTACTACTTGCTTTAAAACATAAAAAAGAACTTTCACTTCAAACTGGGCTTAAGGTATTTGGATTTTTGCTTTGATTTGTACACGGCAGTGAGGGCACTTCTTCACAGTTGATCCACACTTGTTTTTTTGTTTTGTTTTTGTTTCAGTATTAAAAAAAATGACACAGAAAATAAATAAATAAAATAAATTTACATGGCAAAGCATACCTGAGAGCACAGCACAACGTGGCCGCAAGGCTGGAATTGCATGTTTGGTGGCCTCTCATCACACTCAATGCACACCATAACCATAACCGTGTCACTGTGACTGGTTGTTGATGGTGGCACATCAGGTGGTGAGGATGTGCACCCTGCTGTTGGTGTTGACTGGTTGTTGCTGTTGCTGTCGCTGTTGCTGCTGCTGTTGCTGTTGCTGTTGGTTCCGAGGCATGAAGAAGCCTTGGAAAGGCTCAACTCCACGATGGCGTGTTGAGCCTGAGGGAGCAACTCAGAGAGCATTGACCGCACATCAGGCACCCCAATGAACTGCTCATCACCCTCCAGACCTCGTTGAACCATCAACTTGGTCTTGTGCTCTCTCCTCAGCTCTGAACATTCTCTCTGAGTTTCCTTGATAGCCTTGTGGAGTGTGCTTCCAAGTGTTTCCTGCTCTGACAGCTCCTTTGACAGCACTGTGTGTTTGTCAGCCAGCTTTGTGCACTCGTCAAATCTGCATGATTGGAGCTGTGCCAGTGTGTCAGTGAGTGTGCACAGCACCTGAAACGGTGGTGTGAGTTGGTAATCGTCTTGTGGTTTGACAGGCACAATCAAAGGCTCCAGGAGTCTCTCATCAACTGGTTCACATTCTGTTTTGTTTTTTTAAGTTAAAATGGGTTTTGAAAAGTGTGTAATGCTGTGTGCATTGCGTGACTGTTGGAATTTGTTTTTCTTTTTTTACCTTCTGTGAGGGCAATGATGTTCTTCTCTGCCATCAAGCCCTTCATTCCCCACATCTTTGTCAATGACGAGATGTTCCTGGAGCACTCCTGAATCTCTGCTTCACTGTTCCAAACTGTCAGATTTTTTCCAAGGATCTTCTTGCACGCCGCATCTGATTTGTTGAGTTTCCTCGCAAGTGTACACTTCAGGCCTGAGAGTTGCTGCAGCTGAGAGGCCAGTTCCTCATTGTGTTTGGTGGCTCCCTCAAGTTTTATTCTCAGCTTTTCCAGTGACTCCCCAAGCAAGATGAACTGTGGTGCTGATTTCTTCAACTGATTCTGGAACAGTGTGGCCAATCTGAAAGCTTCATTCAGTTCAGGAAACGTTGTTGCTGTTTTTGGGCCGATTGAGTTGGACTCTTCTTGTTGTTGTTCTTGCACTTGTCTCAGCTTTTTGTTCATCTGGTTGAGCTCCTCGGTGTGCTGCTCATTGAGTATCTTTGTCGCTTGCTTGAAAAAGAAAGAGTGTGAGTGAGATGGAGCATTGATCATGGTGAGTCAAACACACACACCTCCCACTCTTTTTTGGCTGAATTATGTTTTTTCTCCAGCAGAATTGTTTCTCTTGTGTGTTCTGATTTCAGTTTCTATTTTTGTTATTTTATTTGTGCAAAATGCAACAGTCAGACCTCACACTCGTTTATGGCAGCTTTCAGTTCACTGTTGTGTTTTGACTCCAGGTCACTTTTCTCTTTTGTGAGCTCTTTCCTCATGATCTTTTTTGTGGTGTGTCTGAATTTCAAAAACTCCACCCCAAAGATGAGAGACAACAAACAAACTTGTTGAGTGTGCTCACGTTGAGTCAATGATGATGCCATTGCCGACAACTTTGTGTTCAGTTCCCTCACTTCTTCTTCCAACTGTTTTATTCGGAGCTTGTCCTTGGCCTTAAAGAGTTGTGTGTGCGTTTTCATTTTTGGTGGGTTTAGGTTATCGAAGTGAGATCCTTACTTCCACTTGTGGGTGCGCATTCTGCTGCAGCCACCGCTCATATTTGTCATGCCCACCCATGGCCTTATCCACTTTGTACTGGGTCTCTTCATTTACTGTGCCACCACGCACCACAAGTATACGTGCCACCTCCATGTGGCCATGAATCAGAGCTTCAGCAAGGGGGGTACCGTATGTATCACAGGAAGGTGAAGGTTCTACAAGGTTTACATCAGTGTGAGGGTGCCCAAGGAGCAGTCTCACAACCCCTACATGCCCTTCCCTGCTGGCCACCCACAAGGGGTAACCCTTGTTTGGGTCAATACCTACCACACCCAGCAGTTCCCTCACCACATCCCCTTTGTCGTGGCTGCATGCCACCGACAGTGGCGTCCGACCATAAACCACCCTGTTGACGTCGGTGTATGGTCGGTGCGGTGGCGGCGGTGACGTCAGCAGCAGGCGAACAACTGAGGCGCTGCCCGCCTCGTGCAGCAGCGTGTTGCCTCCAAACGTGCCTGGCCTGGTGAAAAGGCCGTTGATGTCGATGGTGGGGTTGTGCGCTAGAACTTTGAATGTGGTTTCGGCGTTGCCGCAACTAACGGCCGACAACAGCTCGTCTTCGGGCCTCCGCGACGTACCGAAATCGCTGTAAAACATCTTCTCAAAACCCCTAAAAAAAACAAATTTGTTAAAAATGTTTTTTAATTTTTTTTAGGGGTGGTTTGTGGTAATGAATGTGGGCTAGTGTTGTCACGTTGTCAGGGGGCGAGAACATTGTCCAGTGGTCACCCGGAGTCGTCGCGCTGCTGAGTGACAGCGTTGCCCTGCCCTTGTCCTCCGGCTGCGGCGGCCTGTTCGACAGCCTCGTCAGCGTGTTGGTCCACGACTTGGGCGCCGTGTCGAGCTGCAGCAGTGACTTGACGAACTCGTCGTTGTTGGAGGCCCACACTGTAAGAACCGGAACATTCCACAGTTCAAGGCTGGAAGATGATGATTCCGGCGTTCCGGTTGATGATTCTGATGATTCTGAGGATTCGGATTGGAGGAGCAGGCTGTCGACTAGGGGTAGTGCCTGGTCGGTGAGGTGGATGTCCTGCATCTCAACAACGGCAGAAGCAACAACCTGCAGTTGCCCATAATCTGAAACTGAAAGGCCAACGAAGAGTCCAGTCTTAGAGCCTGCCAACATGGATGCAGGGTGCCCTGAATCTTCTAGTGCCTCCCAAGCCATCTGGTCAAAGTTAGAATAGCTAAATTTATGGGGAGAAAACCTCCATCATGAGTCGCTGTTGTGGATCTAGCCTCTCAGCTTCCCTAGGAGAAATACCCCAGAACTCCGCCTCAAACATATCAATGTCACTGATAAATCCTCCCCACTTAGAATTCATTTTCCCTTTCTTTTGCATATCGGCATCATAGAAAGCATGAACATTGAATCTGAATTAGATTACAGGGTGCCTACACAGTTTGTAATTACCTAGATTGTGGTATTTCAGTTATGGCATCAACACCATTCTTAAGTAAACTCCAATATGAATCTGAGTCTGTGCATCCTCCAGGGAACCACAATGCAAAGCCAACAAGGGCAATAACCTCTGAGTCATCAGTTGGAGTAGAAGTAGTCCAGGTTGGAACCACTGGAAGTGTTTCCTTTTTTGGTGTATCAATCGAAAGAAAATGCCTAAGTATACTACCTTATGTGGTTGCATCAACTCAGCAAGATGTTTTGACAGTAATGAAATTGTTGGGAAATCGTATACTAAGGCGGGAGACACACGTACACCCAACCAGTCACTGAGCGCCGCTGTAATATTAACCACAACCATGGATTCTACTCCGAAATTGCGTAGCGGAGTATCAATATCAATGGCTGTTGGGGAGGACTGCAGAGCTTCTGCAAACTCAGCTGTGAGCCAATTTTGAATTTCCTCCTGAGTTTTCACAGGTTTTTTCTCTTCTTCTTCCGCAGCGGGCTCTTCTGCTTCAGGTTAGTCATAGCAAAACAATAAGTATCAACCTTTTTTAGGCAAAAGGCCAGAAACTACAGGTAAATCACCCACGTACTTTCCCCAGTCAACTCGTGCCACCAGGACTTGAGCAGGGGTCTTTGTTCCTGCCAGGTACCCAAGAGCTCGGAGTGTGTCTGCGACATTAAGTGTATATAAACCAACTTTGGCACTCATTTCTTCAGCTCGGGTGTCCTGTTCCAACCATTAATGCAGTGGAAACTCCAATAAAGATTACTTGTTTGTACTGAATAGAGAGCGCAGGCAGATGCAACTTCCGTCTGAACTGTGCCAATGCGTCAAGGAAGCAATTGGCTGCTGTGTAGTGTGCTTGGCCTCCTTCTATTGGCTCGTTAGCTATGCATTCGATAGTAATTGTAACACACGTGGAACTGCCGAAGCAAGGGACGAGAACAGGACAAAATGCTGTAAAGTGCTGACAGTTTGAGAGGCGAGATGCAAGTTCCAGCTACCAACAATTTTGCTGTCGAGAACGTTTTTAATAGACTCGGTGGTCAGATCTTGAATTCGGGCTGCACCAAAAACCCCAGCAACGTGGAAGATTCCCATCAGGTTATTTGCCTTCTTGACCACAACAGAGAGCTGCTGAATATCCGAAACGTCAACCTGAGCCACTTCAATTGATACTTCCCCATTTTTCCTCATCTTTTCAATTCTAAGAGCTGCCTCAGGTTTAGGGGCACTTCTTCCACACAATATTAAGGATTTAGCTCCTTTCTCAGTTAACCAGTTGGCAATCTCAAGTCCAAATCCACCTTCATTCATCAGCAATAGTGAGTGAAAAGAAAAACTACTTAGCCCGCCAGTTATCATCAGATAAGTTCCTTTTGGGTCAACGGCAAGTGAAGACCACTTGGATGAATCAGATGTTGGAAGCAACTTCATTCTCTTCACTAACTTCTGGCCGTTCAACAATGCGACAGTTGATTCCTGTTTACGTTGGGTGAATCGAAAAGCCACTGTGCTAAAGTTGTGCACCATAGAACTTTCAATAGTGGAATTACTTATTTCCTTAGCAAGCAGAGGAATGTCAGCCTGTGACGAGATATCCACAACAGTTGGTTTCATCTGGGGAAACTCAAAGGCAGCGGTTTCAAAAATCCCCTTGATAGGAGATTGGAAAGGATTCATGTTCATAGCGTTTCCCACGCCTGATGTAAAACTCAGAGGCTTGGGGAAACTACTATGGCAACTTACCAAAACAGGCATGCGTAATCACCCAGAATTTAGTTTTGCAGGGAGAGGTCTTATTTAGCGCTTGTAGAAGCCTAACAGGACCCAAAACTGTCGTAGAACAATCACACTCTGATGAAAGATTGCTCCAGCAGTACACAAAGCCAGAGATATCCTGGGAAAAAGGTAACAGGGGAAAAGGAGGGATATAAAAAAAACTTTTGGAAGTTCGTCTGCCAGCGCTGCAAGACTCTCGGCTGAAGTAGACGAGGTGAAGGAGTCCTTCCCAGTGCGAGAGAAAGAGGAACCAAGTTCAACATGCACAATATTGTGTTGCTTGAGATGCTGAAGAAGGGACTCAGAAATAGAGAACCGTGTTGGTGTTTCGTTGGTCATATGATCATGGAAGAGGACAAGAGTAAGCTTATCATTTCGGGATTTGGGTGCTGGTTGTGTTGGGACCCAGACTGACTCGTACCTATCACAGTGTTCAGGAAATTATAAAGGGAAAACGAAGATTACATGCACTTCTCAAGGGGAGCTGTTCTGGCAGAGGTTGTTGGCTGCTGTTTCAGCCAAGGAGGAGTGGTGTTGATCCAAAACCGTTGTGGATCCCAAGAAAGTATTGGTAATTGAACATCCCCACAGGTTGCACCAGGCTTGGATTTGAAAGCCTCAGCATTCCCTTCAAAAAGGAACTTCATGAAATCCATCTTTGCACCACCAGCCCACGCTGAAGCAACGTTACTGGCCAAAGTCAACCGTTCCTTTTCTTTCCTGGAATTCGTGGTCAGTGCTTAACACTCAAGGTCTTGAGCCTTACCTGATCAATGTAGGAACTGCATTAACATTCACAGAAAGTGAATCAACAATCATTCGGATGTACATACTTAATACAGAAGACCCGTTTCAACACAGGTTGAATGCGGGAAAAAGAAAGAACAATCTGGGGTTGGAAGTGAGGCAATACAGGGGGTTGACAATGAAGGTGAAAACCTGATGACGAAACGCGGAGCTCACACCATTCTCCTGAACTGTGTCAGTCTGGGGTACCTATTATTATTATGTTTGAGTGGGGTGAAAATGAAAAGGGGAGACGGGGGATTACCACATGGTGACAGGCTGTCATGTCATGGCAAGTCCACCACCTAGAGACATTTTTACATCATTCTTTTTTGCATCATTTTTTGATGGGGGGTGACAGTGACACGGACGTCGACGGCAATGGTCATGATCACTTTGTTGTTGTTGCTATTGCTGTTGCCGAGGGTGGAGGTAGTGATGATGGTGCCAGACAGTTCTGGATGCAGGCCATTGGAGGAACAAGCTGAGGAAGAAGTGGATTTGTCATCAGTGTTCCGGACTTGCCAATTTTGAATCTTGGAACTCCGGTGCCAGGATGAGGTGATATTTCAATGAAAGTGGTGTAGCCATCCTAGAGACAAATGAGGATTCAGAAAGCCAATGGGTCAGCCATACCTTAATAGCAGCGGAGATTGCTTTCTGGAAATATACAGGCCTTCTTATTTGTTTGCTCCAGTAGTCGGGGGTGAGTAGTTTCCCACTGATAAGCTCACCTGTGACCGTGGAGTACATAGACACCTTGGTTTCAGATGGCTCAACAAATGATACCTTAAATCGTCATTAAAGTCATAAAGGTTTGGTGGTTTGGTAGTACTTTTTCAAGAAGTCTGGGAACCAGTGGTTCAAGCTGTGGTGAATGGAAAACATAATTAACAGGGAGGTATTGCATGCGACAGTCAGGATGTGCTTGCTGTATAGCTGAAAGAAATAAGAGGTGTGACAAATGATGGGTGAAATACCATTTAAACATTGTGTTAAGTGTTCCTCATCACCAGAAAGTACAACTGATTTGGGAGCATTATAGGACGCAACAGAAATGAAATCCTGGAAAGGCACGACAAAATTATCTGCTTCTTCGGCTGTTAGATTCACAGCACACATTTTGCCCTTTCCTGTCTGCGAAAGAGTCCGGTTACTTATGGTCTAACAGCGGTTCTATTCATACCGCTTCTTGCATTAGATTTGCCCGGGCAAATATCAACTTGCAAGCTGTATCCAAATCTAAAGCACCACATATGTGTGCAGCAGGTATCTCACCAAGGGAATGGCCAAGGACTGCAGTGAACTCGAGTCCAAAATGTTCCCACAAATGGGCAAAGGAGACCTGCACAAAGGAGTTGGGGGAGTCCAAAACAGCGGGTATTCACAACCTCAAAGAGGAAAAGTACAACTTGAGCAACTCTTGTCTGATCCAAAAGGGATTCTTCTACACTCATTTTGCTAAGCTCTTCTCTTATATCCCAGTCCATGCCAAAATCATCAAAGTGCGTTCCCAGTTCATCACACATCTCTCGGTAATAATCATTGGTCAAGTAGAGCTCACGACCCATGGCATACCACTGTGGGCCTGTAGGTTTTGTGAGAAGTGTTTACTAACCCGTAATTACCTTGCCCAGAAAAAACAAGACAAGTCTGATTTTTCCCCGCTACAGCAGTCCCAATGACTGGTTTTCTGGATCCCTTGTTTTCAGGGGTCTGACAAAGATTAGAATAGAAAGCTTGATGATTTAGTACCTCATTGAGATAAGCATCAAGTTGGTTAGCCATCATCTCTGCACTAATGCCAACGACTGCCATTCGATGCTTTCTAAGGTCTCTTCTGGTTAGAGATGACAGACAAATCTAAGAGTATTAGAAAAAAGTGAAAAAGTTGTGCATTAACAGAAAAACCTTATAAAGAGGAGGTGGTTCATCCTGAGACAAGAGAGCAAGATACTTGGCAGCAACTCGTCGGAGTGCTTCTGGAGAGTGTGCACTAAAAGGCAGTACCCACATGCGGTCATCAACTTCAGGTTCCTCAATTGATGGGGGAGGGGCGTTGCACAAAATTGCGTGTGCGTTTGTTCCTCCAAAACCAAACGAGCTAACTCCTCCAATAAGTCCCTTCTCTGACTCTGGCCAGTCCATAACCTTTATTTGTTTAAGTTTCTTTGTTTTCGAAGTGAGATTTGCTTACCTCGGTAACAACTTGAACAGGCATATTTGCTAAATCAATGTTAGGGTTTGCCGTTTTAAAGTGCAATGATGCAGGGATCTTCTTAGAGTGAATGCACAAAGCCAATTTGATGAGCCCTGCCAACCCTGCACATACTTCCAAATGCCCAATGTTACTTTTGGCGGAGCCAATGAGAAGCTTTTGATTAAGTGCACGACCAGCTGATAAGGCACTGAAACAGTGTAAGAAAAAGGATAGGTACGAAAAGGTACAACGTTGCAATTACTTTGACTTCAATTGGGTCACCAAGTGCGGTCCCAGTACCGTGGCATTCAAGATACTGTACATCCCTTGGAGCAAGGCCTGCCCTTTTATATACTTCTTCAAGTAACATCTTTCTTCTCTTAGTTATTTCTGGGATGGCAGTTGAGTACCTGTTGTGCCCGTGGATTTGGAGCAGTTAGACCATTGCTTTGGCCATCTTGGTTGACAGCAGTTGCTTTGATAAGGGCATATATTCTATCTCCGTCAGCTTGTGCTTTTGACAAGGTCTTGATAATAATTGCTGCAACACCCTCACTCCGAACAAAACCGTTGCCTGATGCATCAAAGGCCTATCACTCCAGTGAGAAGTTTAACAAGAAAGTGCAGCGTACTTTGCATCTGCCATCACCAGCCAAAAATCCACTTTGTGCAAGAGCAATAGTTGGGAGAGGAGAGAGAAGCAAATTGGCTCCTCCGACAACAGCAGTGTTACATCGCCCTTGGTGCATGTAACGTGTGGCTACATCAAGAGCAACGAGTGTTGATGAGCAGGCTGTATCAAGGGTCATTGATGGACCTGTGTGGCTCATTACAAAGAGCAAATTGCTGTTTTTTTGTGTAGCTACCATGCAAGTTATAAATATACGAAATCCTGTTGGCAGCAATTGAGAAAGCATTTCCTGTGGCAGCATAAGGAGATCCTATATTACTGTCGTGGTAGTGAAGTGCTGAGTAGTCACAATTGCATATTCCAATAAAAACACCAGTTTTTGAACCGGACAATTTTTCACTCACCTGTGCCGGGATAAGCACATAAAAGGAGAGATCGTGGTTTTTTTACCATGTTGGCATCCTCAAAGGCTTCCTGTGTAACCATAAGAAGGATTCTGTGCTGTGGATCCATGTAAGTAGCTTCTGCTTTGGAGATATTAAAGAATCTGGGGAAAATTAGTCCTTGGAAAACCAAAAAGAGGGCAGAACCTGTTGTCAAATAAGTCCACATTAGTAATATAACCTCCCTCTTTGGCATTGAGCTTCCCTGGAGTCCCGGGAACTGGATCATAAAATAGATCAACGGGATACCGTGATGCAGGTACACCGTCAATTGCGTCTATTCCTTCAACAAGTAGGTTCCAATAGTCTTCTTTGCCAGGAGCACCAGGAAAGCGGCAGCTCATACCAACAATTGCTGTGGGTTCAGTTCTGTTTCATATAAGTTTTG
>JAHLWZ010000750.1:24025-37489 GCA_020536535.1 Pelomyxa schiedti
GCTGCATAATCCTTGGAAGCAGTGGCACCTCCTCCATTGTCACCACGTCACGCAACAACGCGAGTGATGGCTCCAGCCTCCTCCTCTTGCCCACCCACTGCGCATTGATCCCAAGTGGGTCAGGAACAACTCTGGGTTCCCAAATGAGGCACTTTAGCACCAGTGACACCCCAAACGAGACACTCCAGTGGGTCCCTGCAACAGACACACCAACCACAAACTGGTGGAGGGTGTCTGTGACCATCACATCCCACACAATCCTGACAGCATCAGAACATGAATCAGCTCTCTGCCTTCTCCTGGAGGCTTGTGTGTCCACGTCCATGTCCCTTTCCATTTCTGCACCAACAACCGGCCACGAAGTTGTTCTTGAAGTAGCGGATGACGACCCCTTCAGCAAAAACAGCGGCGACGACGGCGACGACGACGAGGACCGAGACCAGCCACACCTTGGGTGTGAAACAAAGCACAGGGCGACGAATTGGTCAACGCAAACCGTCCCATAATCCCTTGCCCTTGGTTCCAACGCCTGAGTTGTCATCGCCAGGGTTCCCGAGCGTGATATCCTTTTCTGTGTTCTAGATCTGCCTGGGCTAACTTCATTCCTTCTTCGTTGTGTACGAAAAAAAATATCTCACGATTCAACTATGACAGATTCTCTCACTATGCCAGCATCTCCACCTGACGTGCTCAAGAAGTCACAACAAATGAGATGAAGAAAAGTGTGGTCTGACAGTCCCATTTTTTTAAGGGAAGTAAGGTCTAACAATAAAGTGGTCTTTGGGAGAAGGGAGGGTGCCACACAGAACTGTGAAGCCTGTGAGTGGTTCCACCACCATCAATTGATTCTCCTCAATGGAGAACACAAGCCCTGATTCGGCCACTGCTGAGGGGTCACTAATTTCCCTTGGAACCCTCAAAAGCGGCCTTGTCATATCATTGCAATCCCAGATGTCACACAGCCAACCGCCGCCGTTTCTGGGATGAAAAGCAGCAAACAGATGCGAACTCAAGCGCAATAGTCGCGCAAAAGGAGTTTGTGGCAGAACAACCACCTGGGAGTTATCTCTGAAAACTGGACGCAGCAAATACTGTGAGTTGGCGATGTTGCTTGGCCAATGAAACACCTGAAGCCGGCTCTGTACATCAAAATGAATGTAAAGCCCCACATGGACCATCCTTTACCCAGCTCAGGCCTTGTTTCACTCAACACACACAATGACTGGGAATTGAATGACCTCTCAACATCAATCACCACAAACACATGTTTATCAGGTGCCTGGCGATTCCTCACCACAGCAACAACCTCATTCACTGCTGACTGGTTGAATACAACCCAAACTACTTTGTGACTCGCGGCAGGGTAACCAAGCCTGATAATGACCGGTGTGGCACCAGGATCCTTGTCCGCCAGCCTCCCAATTGACAGCCTCAACATGCTTCCTTCCTTCAAATCGCTTTCAAATCCGCCTGCCACAAACCACACGTGATTCACGGCATAGAGAAGAAATGTTGGTGATTCCGGTGGGATTACACTCGGATACAGTGACACCTCTTCGCCAGTCGCCAAATCATGCAACACAAAAGGCTGCAGAAGCCATCGCTTGTCGTCAACCCACCCTCCCAAAAGGGGCGCGCTGAGCTCTGCTCCAACTGCGCCAGTTGCGATCACAGGATTACCACCATCACCATCACCATCACCATCACCACCAAGGATCCCCAGAACAAGTGGTGACACCTCGAACTTGATCAGCCAGTAAACTGAGCGTCTCCAGAAATTAGACCCAATGACAAACGAGCGGCGTGTGTCCTTGACCAGCTCCCACACCAACCTCACTGCACAAATTCCATCCGATGATGATGACGACGAAGAGGAGGACCGGGACCAACCGCACCTTGGATGGGAAACAAGGCACAGGGCAACAAATTGGTCTACGGCTCGAAGTGTCCCATGAGCCTGCGGTGTTGGTGCCCCTTTCGTATTCATAAAAAGATATCAACCGACCGTAACCCAATCTTGTCTTTCCGACTTTCCAGGTCTGTGTTTCTGTTTATGATCATGTCTAGCTTGAGCTGCTTGTATTGTGACCTGTGAGGTTGTATCAGCAACTTGTTGTTCGGTCTTGAGATCAGCGGGTTTCACCGAAAGAACGTTCTTTGAAGAAGAAAAAAAGAACCAAGTGAGGCGATGAGTAACAACGTTACGCCGCCGGGTTCCTCCCTCTCGTCGTCATCTTCATCCTCGACGCCCTCGTCCAGCCGCAGGCCGCCGTCGCCGCCCCCGCTGTCCTCCTCGTCGTCTCTGTCGTCCTCCTCGACGAGGCCGCTGCCCCGCGCCGCGGCCCCGCCCACCACGCCGCCTCCGGCGTCCTCCAACTTCGCGGCGTCGTCGGCGGCGCTGCCCCCGCTGGCCCCGGTCCCCGCGGCGCCCCCGCCCACCGCGGCCACCTCCCACACGAGGAGCAGCAGCACCAGCAGCGCGATGGCGAAGCTCGGCGTCAGCGCCAAGATGCTCCAGCACCAGCTGCTCAACGCCGAGGCGCTTATTTCCTCCGGCGCCTTCTCCGGCACCGGCACGAGCACGGGCACGGGAACCGGCACGGGGACGGGGACGGGCACGGGCACGCCGCAGTGCGTGTCGCCGCCGCCGTCGACGTCGCCCAAGCACGAGGGGGGGGAGTGGGACGGGGCGCTGGCCTCTACGAGGCCGGACTCACCGGTTCCTCTGGCTTTGACTCCGAAGAGAAAGAGTGGACTTGTGGGATCCTATTCTTTCGTGAGGCCAAGTTGGGTGCCATTTCGCCAGTCGTTTTCCATTGAAAGGACTGATTTTTTTTTATTCCTCCTTTCCTACAGGTGAAATGGAAATGTTGTATACAACTCAAGTAAGCACTTTTTTTTCAGTTTCAAAGACATCTTTCACTTAGGAGTGTTTTCTTGTGCACAGATTCTTCAACTTGAGGACGAGTTGGAAAAAGCTAGACACGCTCTGGAGTTAGAAAGAGAGATTTGGACACAACGAGAAAAAACCCTCCTGCGAACAGTAGAGTGTGATTTATACAAAGTTTGACAACAACCTAAAGTACTGTAGGCTCTCTGTCACCACCATTTTTTCATCTCTTCCTCCCCGATGCACTGCCATGGAAAGTGGCAAAATTCGGTTCAGTCCAGTAAGTTCTTCAACTTCAACTCCCCAGCCTGTTGACGAGAAAGAAGTACGGTTTCTTGTTCCCTACACGAACCCAACATCCAATCAAGATAAGATTTCAACGAACCTACCAAACATCCCCAAAGTTATTGGGGTGGGTTGTTCGACCCTCGGACAACTTTAATGAAAAACTTCCTCCAGAATCTTTCCAGGTTCCTTCCACTCCGACTTCTTCCTACAACAAAACATCAAACCAGGTCAACCAAACAGGGTTTAAAGTGAGAATCTCTCAAGAGACAGTGTCCTCTCTTGTGGACATTTATTGGCTGGCCTATTTTCTGCCCTCTGCCACCGATTGCAGTGCTATAGCTCCTATACTGCGGGTATTTTTTTATTACATTTCTATTGCATTTCATATTAAGGGGACAAAAACCTACAGGCGATTGAAACGCAGTCGGCTACAGAGAAGCAGGTGGCGCAGTGGGTGAAAAAGAATGGAATTTCTACAACTGATGCTCAAGGTGTATCACTGCTTCATGCCGCTGCCCATGCAGGAAACTTACCGTATCTACATTTCCTTTTTTACTCTGTATTACCCACATTTCTTCCAGAATAGTGACCTCCCTGCTTTCCCGTGGAGCTCCAATCAATCTAGCTGATGAACATGGATGGACCCCACTCACTAATGCTGTCAGCTCTGGGAATGTGGCTCTTACCCAATTTCTTTTGAATGTACGTACAAATCACAGTATCGTCAATTTCACATGTGTATTAGCACAGCGCAGACCCCAAAGTTATCTCGGAAAGTCACGCTACCACACTTCATTATCTTTGTCGGCATTCAAGTCTGTAAGACCTACTTGCGCCGGAGTTAACATTTTTCCCCCTAGCACCCACTCCAACCCCTGAATACGTTGGACTACTCCAAAGACTTGTGGCGTCTGGTGTTGATTTGAATGCGCAGGACAAGTCTGATGACACTATTCTCCATGTGATTGCTAGAAAACGGGCACATATCGGTTATTGCTCCAAGATCCTTGGTTTCGCTCTAACTCGTTTCTAGATCTTTTTAGAATTATACTTAACGGGAATGGGTGTAACCCCAACCTTGTCAACAAGGATAATATGACACCATTTTTTTATATTGTCTCCGATTCTCCTTGTGAGTTTTTCCCAACCTGTACATGCACTCCAAACTGTGCTAGATGATGAACAGATCCCGATACTCACTGAATTTCTTGAACATGGAGCAGATATCCAGGCCAAAACAACCAGAGGAACTGCACAAACTCTTACACCTGCAACCAACACGAAACTTCTTTCGTGGCTAGAGGCTGCTATGCAAAGCAGTTCCAATGGCATCACTGGCCTTGGCTTGGATGGAATGACAGTAGGAGGGACACTACGAAACTCTACCAATGGAAAACTTTCCGTGAAAGTAATATCTGCCCGCTCACTTCATGTGGAAGGCGGCTATGGTATGATCAAAATTACTCATCGAGATATCTAAATGGAAAACAGATCCCTATTGCAAACTCTTAATTGATAGAAAGAAGGTCGATGAAGTACCCCGTCGACAACATACCTCAAGTCCGATATGGAGCCTATCATACTCTTTGTATGTTCTGAAAATATGGAGCATCACTAACTTTACTTTAAGCACCGCATCTGAAACCTCCATTTTCACTGTGGAAGTTTGGGGTCATGTGAGATACCCTTACACCAACTTCTTCTTAACCCAAAAAAAAGAGTCTGGTCCATGCCCACATATTCTTGGGTGAAGTGAGGATTCCTCTTGGCAAAATACACGAAACCATGACAGAAACATGGTATCCACTGTCTCCTGGATCACATCCAGAGATTGGAACATCTTTGGGTGACATAAAGCTAGGTTTATCACTTATGTACCTGGAGGTTTGAGCCAGTTCTTTTTTTTTTTTTTACCTTGATGAACCTACTTCAGGACTCACAAACAAAAACTTCCGATATCACTGAGTTCGTTACAAGGACACTGCCTGATGTGGAATGGGTTTCAGTTAGTTTTGTTATTGTCTCAAATGACTCTCAATTTTATCTTAAAGGAAACTTCTACTGAGACCTTACCGTTTTTGGATAATGTCCTGCAACAGGGATTCCACATAGAAGTAATCTTATTGTCATGCCTTTAAAACTCAACTTCATGATTAGAGTGGCCCGACAAACATTAATGGAAGTCCTGGTACTGATCCAATTTTTGATGAGACTTATGCTCGCCTTTTCTTTGCTGACTTCTTTGCCGGGAAAGGTGCGTAAATTTTGGCAGTATTCACAGTAATGCGTGCTAGACCATACTACATTCTACGGACGTGATGCTGGAGGTCCGATTATAATATCTCTCGAAGATAGCTCACAGTCCCCACACAGACGAGCAATAATACGTACAAAGAAAGTCTGTCAGCGGTTTCTTTTTCTCTTCTAAGATTCATTCAGGAAAATCGTCGTGTTGTAATTCCGAAGTCAGCAAAGAATGAGCTGGAGGCACTCAAGGCAGCTTCTAGTCCTCTTCTTATTAATGCCAAAGTATCATCTTCAAGGTAAAACAGTGTCTTTTTTCTTTCTTCTTTTACCTCCAGGCACAGATCCAAGGTTTGGCAAGATGCTGTTCTCAAATTTGACACAAGACAAAGAATAGCAAGGTATAAGTTTGGAATGGTCTATGCAAAAGCAGGACAAAAAACTGAGATGGAAATGTTGAACAATGGTCTGTGTTACTTTTCACAATACTAGCAATTAAACGCTAGAAGACGATATGAGTACCGAATTTGACGAATTTCTGAACTGCCTTGGGGATAGAATAACTTTACAGGGCTGGCAAAAATACACTGCCGGCTTAGATACAACATGTCGCTTCGCAAGTTAACTTTGTCAACTTACACATTTACAGCTAATAGTACCGGGACACATTCTGTCTACACTGCGTTTGAAAATGTAGAGATAATGTTCCACGTACGCTGTAGCATGCCAATTGGTTTCTTAGGTATAACCTTAAATAGGTTGCCACATTGCTACCCAATCAGCCGGCAGACACTCAAAAGGTTCACATTTTCATCTCAAGGTTTGACAATCACCATCCAACAGATTGAAAGAAAAAGACACATTGGAAATGACATTGTATTTACTTAACTCCTTCTTTCTCGTCTAAACAAAAAGAGGTCGTAGTACTATTCAAAGAAATGACCGGTCTTGATGACAAAATGGATTTACTTACATTCGTGTCACACTTCAACCGTATGTAGCTGTATCTTCCAGAAACCTCTAAACCTCGCCTAGACGTATTCTGTATTGTCTCTCCAATCACAGTAGCTGGGCAGCCCGGCTACAAGTACAGTCTGTAATTCTTTTCTTGGAACTTCTCAGTCTTTGCAGGGTGTGTTTCTGTAACCGAGGCTCTGTGAGGCCCTTCTTTCCCAAACTCCCGTCACCGGCAGAGTTTGTGAAAGGTCCTGACTTCAAGCAGTTCTTACTTACCAAACGTATGCCTATGTATTATATTCAATGAACAGCTTCTTACTATCCCAAGTTGTAAATTCGGAAAGAGCTGCAATGGAGGCAATGGACTTCCGTGTACCAACTGTCAATACCCGGCAAGCGCTACTAAATGACATAATATCGACTTGTACTGCCTCAAAGTCATAAAGAATGCTAGAACCAGGTATTAACCACCAAATACTGCTTGTACTAACAAAAATTCAAAAAACCAAAAGAAAAACTCTCAGAATCACGTGAGTTTCATATTACTTTCAAAAGGACTGAAGTTAGATAGTTGTATTCATCATTACACTAGAGCCAGCACAACCAAGGCAACACTAACAAACACATGCCACCAACGTAATTGTGGGACTTTAGTCTTGTACACACTAATTTCCTTTTTCCGCTAAACCCACAATTGTGGTTGGCTGTTGTGTGTTGATTTAGTACGGTGCCTTGTCCAGTGCTCTCCTTCAGACAGTCCCTAGGATGAACCAAATTTATCTAGCTTTAGTCCTTTTGAAAAGCCATGAAACCAACCTAACGATACTGAATTTTTTGCTGGTCAATTGAGTGGGGGTTGCTGGCCCACTTTTTCCCCAAAAAAGCTCAGAAAACAACCAAGCAGAAAACTGGGCCATCAAATCTCGGCAAAGACAAAAAAAAAAGAAAACAAGCATAATACAACAAAAAAAGATCGTTACCGAAACAAATATGCACGTGGCGACACCGGTAGTTGGGTACTACGACTTTGACAACGGCGGATACGCATCTACATCACCGGCTTCGAGTACGGCTCCGCAGCGTCAACCTGCCGAGATCCCGTCGGTTTCAGCTACTGCGCAGCCGACGCTGTACGACTTCTACTCTGGCAAGTATTTGGCGTCACAAAGCCAGCAGCCGCAGCAACAACGTAGCGCGATTTCCGGAGTTGTGAATGTTGTTGGCGCTAGTGCGAGTGCGACTGCGACTGCGACTCCTACTACGACGCCGTATAGGGTCGCGTACGGAGGTAGCGCGAATAGAACGCCCGCGGCTTCCCACGTTCCAGCCACACCGCCTCCTTCGTATGCTTCTTATGAGGCGGAGAGGTCGCTGTTGTTTGGGCAGCAACCACAGAGGACGCCTGCTACTGCGACGCCGTCCGCGTATGGAATGAGCAGCACTCCGTCATCGGGGCCCAGGGCGGCTCCCGTCAATAAATACACAAACATGGCCAGTGCTGATGCTACGACGCCAACAACACCTGCGCAGTGTCAACAGCAAATCACGGACTACAATGCGGCGTCACTGGCTACAACTGACAGAATGATCGCCATTTGCGAAGAAACACGTGTGTGTGGTGCTCAAACACTATCAACACTTCGTGATCAAGGAGGTATGCTTTATCTTTTCATCCACCAAGAATTGCCAACCTTTTTCTCTCAGAGCAACTTGAAAGAGCAAATAAAAAGATGGACAAAATTAACAACGACATAACAACGGCAGATTGGTACGTGCCCATCCTTTTCTTGATACCTCCTCTAAGGAAAACCGCAGGCTTGTAAGAAACATGCAGTCAATTCCTGGGGCTCTATGGAACTATTGCACAGGACCCCCAACACCCAAAAATCCACCTCTTCCCCAAGCAAGTGCAACTCACTCCACAACCAAATTCTCCGCTACATCCGCCACACCGTCAGCAATAGCCACACCCTCGCCATACTCGACACCATCCACCACATCCACAGGATCCTACAGAGCACAGGCCACCGCACAGCCACAAACATATGTGTCATCAGCTTACGATGACCCGGCACTTGATGCACGCCTTGACACCCTGCACAACATACTCACGGACTTGAAGGAGATTGGTCAAGAGGCCGGAGACGAACTAGACCACCACAACAAACTCATCGGCACCCTGGAACACAAAGTGGACAATGCAAATGCCAGGCTGTCCAAAACCACAAAATCAGTTCACAAGCTATTGTAAATGGATTGTATTTAAATTAAATAGAATAAAAACTCTACCCGTAGTTTTGACAAAACCTCTTTTTTCCCTTTTCTTGTGCTCTAACTGAGCAATTTGTGCTTGGGCCTTAGTTCAATCCCTCTTGTTGTACGAGATAGTATATCATTCTGAGGGAAGTGAGAAACACTGTTTGTTTTTAATATAGATAGTAACCTTCCGAGGTATGTGAAGAACAGTATCGTGCTGTAGCCAATCTTGCAGGCCGCTATGACTTTGTGTGTATGCATGTCAGTAAAAACTGTGACCGGGTTGATCTTTGACTTATGTTGCAATTCACTAGGCATAGAAGGTTAGGTTAGAAGTGGAAAAAGTAAGTAGGATAAAGTACTTTCTGATGTAGTACGCTGCAAACGGAATGTTCAAAATGAATTCTACAAAGAAACCACAAATCATAAGCAGGACCATAAACCCCCCAAAGATGTAAATTTCTGGTTTTACAAAACTGGAAAGGGAAAGTGTAGAGTTAGTAAATTGACACGGCGCACAAACATTACACAGGAACACACACACTATCTATTATTCATACTTGTGATTTCAGAGTGCAATAAAGGTGAAGGAGTGAGTGATTACGGGTTGAGTTTTCTAGCCAGGTCTATCGGGTTCACATAGCCAGTCTCGCAGTCACTAAACGTGATCAACTGTTACAGTGCCAAGAGTCAATCTCCATGCCCAACAACCACCTCAGCCAACTAACAACGACACCGCCGACGAAAGAGTACTACAAAAAAAGCACTAGACAGACAGAGGGGACTCTACCGTTACAGCCGCGAAGAAAATAATCAAGCACGACATGGCCATGGCCAACAACCACACTCCCAATGCTACCAACATCCCCGTCGTTCTATTGTGATGAACTGATGGATCAGAGAAAGTGGCTTCTGGTATGTTGATTAGTGGGCCCTATAGAATTCGTCGTCAACCAGTTGATAGGTATCCTTTAAGATGGAATTAGAGATGTATGTATCCAGGTGAAGAGAGATACCTTGTCCACGTTAAATCCCTGTTCAGCAGACAACCTGTATAGCCTCAACGCCTCTGGGCCATTTTCCACTACATCAGCCCATCCATTCTCATATAGCTTGGCCATAAGGTACTGACCCCATGCATCGCCACCCTCTGATGCTTTTCTGATCCACTTCACTCCTTCCCTCTCATTCTTGTCACGGAACCATGTGGTGACTCCCAGAAGCGAACGCACGGTGTCCCCCATAAGCATCTCCAAGCCAGCTTGTGCTTCTCCAAGGCGTGCCTGTGCCCTCACGTTACCAAGGTGTGCTGCCACCTCAAGGTGACTCTGTTTTGCGGTGGTGTCTTTCAGACAGTTACTTAGTTGGTACTCAGCAAGGGCACGAGGAACATCGAGGAACTTGCTCAGGCTCCTGGTTGTTGCTGTTCCTGATTCGGAAGCTGTAATACATACAGATATTGCTTGTTGGTATTCCTTCTGGGACACAGTGAGGGATCTTCTGTAGTGATTGTATTGCATCATAGTGCCACGCATGACATGTGCCAAAGCGACAAGCCCACTTGTGGCAGTGTCAGTGTGTGGAGTAGTAGTGAAGAGAGATAAAATTTTAGAAGCCCTTCCCTTTTCTTCCTGAGGGGGCATAAGAGCCAATGCTCTGAGAATAATTTTCTCCAGGAACTCCTGTGATGTTGAGCGGCTGTAACGCAAGCATTCACATATTTCCTCAGCAGGATATCTCCCAAATGGTCGACATGGCTGGAGGGAATCTGGGTGCAGCTGCATGATGAAATGAAGGAGTATCAGGCCAAGTGCATCGCAGTGAGTGGTTATGCTTCTGCAGTCTGAACAGTTGTAACTTCTGTACATTTGGTGGAGTGGTGTGTCCCCACTGTGTGGGACCGTTTGACAATTTCTGTAGTCACCAATGGGGCCATGTGAGGAAGGGAACATCTCAAGGCAGTTTCTGAAACATGAGTCGAATTCACCCTCAACAAGGAGCTTAGTTGTCCTCATTGCAAATTCTTCTTCACTTTCACTTTCCCCTGTGATTTTTTTCAGGTCAAGATCACAACAACTAAAAATGTTGCTTACAGAAGGATAGGGAATTAATACACTTCAGAATTGGAGCCACCTGGTACTTTGCACTGGTGTTTGTCCTCCACATCACATCAGAAAGTATTGGTGGGCAATCAGTCTTTATGTGGGTGCCAACGGTGATGTGAGGGAACAGAGAAAAGTAAAATGTTTGGATTTGATTGAGGCCTCCAAGCACCTCAGCTTGCACTTTTTCACTCTCCTTTGACTCACAGCAATTTTGGGAACCAACTTTTCTCAAGAGGATTTGAGAACCCTTCAACTGTGAGACAACAGACTGCCTGCATTTGAGTTCCAACTTGAGAGTCCTCTTTCTGCTTTCAAAGAATTTTGCTGTGTTGGCGAGCAGTGTGTTCTTCCTTTTCTGGATTTCCTTAGTTATCCTTGTAAACGTGTGTGTAATCTCCCCTTCAATGGTCCTTTGGCGCTTTTTAAAGTTAAATTGGAACCAATAGCCATCAAAACAGAACGAACATTTGTGAGAGTTGTGAGGGCACCATCAATGCAATCTGCAGAGTTTTGCATGTGGCATTCTTTTCTTCCCATCTCGTGAACCATCGAACCCATTAATGGGGTAAGTTCTTTTGCTGTGCCTTCGGCTAATTCGTGTGTGCTGTGGTGTGCCAAAGCACACTCGAGGCACATGGGTAGCTTATCAGTCACACAGTATCTTTCCACTGGTCTGTCATGGTGAAAAACACATCTCCCTATATATGTAAGTTAGAACTCTACATTTGGCTTAGAAGATTGAAAGTTTGGTAATTAATACGTTGTAGGCCTGAGGAGTCACCCAATTCGTGTTGTGGTTTATACGTGGGGCAACCATCTACACCTGCCTCAGCCATTACATCCCAAATGCACAGTGATGTCTTGTGGTGACACACCCGGCACTCAATATTCACTATGCCATCCTCACGGTTGGGTTTTTGCTCAGAACCTTCTGTGACGATTAGAATGGCACACCAACTACATACATGCGCGCTAGGCTCACCCCAGCTAAAGTAGGCAGTTGTGCACAGCGACACCATGCAACACCAGCACACGCAGTGCCCGCACTCCTTAAGAATAAATGAGAATGAAATCTATTTACCACCACCACCAACTACCATTGGGGCACCAGAATACAATAGCCGGCAACACACCCAACAAACACCCCCTGGATTAGACTGTGTCCCCTCCATGAATTCGTTTTTGGTTTGGCCTTCTCGGAAGTGATGAAAAAGAGTTTCTTTCATGGTTTTTACAGGTCAGGGGTAAGAGATGTGCGCAAGACTGGGAATAACAACAGGTTAACACAAATTGTGGGAGTGGATTGGGGATTGGGGTACTTTGTTATGGCGGTAGTGGTGACAAGATGTCAGAGAGCGAACCCATAATTGAAAGGCTTGCCGGTCCTGGCCAATGTCTCAAGTACCTTGACCTGCTTGGTAGCCACGTCGAGGTTGATCGAGATGACCTTATGGGTGTGCTTGAGGCAGAAAAGCAACGTGGTGCCGTCCCAGATATTGATGGTCCCATCCTCAAGTGGAAGACTCACGCGGTCATACGAGTTGTTGCGCAGCTTGGTCAGGAATAGCTCCGCTATTCGTGCACGGGGGTCCCGCACACTGTAATTATGGGATGGCGGTTAGCGATGATGTCTAGTGTATTTTATTTTTGTTGATTGGGCGCATTTGTATTTGGTAGTTGCTATTATGCGACATAGGGTCAGATAGGGAGTTTGTTTACCTCTGGTTAATTCATGAGAAGGAGTTTATTACTACTAGGTCTTGAGTTACATATTACGCTAGTGCATATAGAATATTAGGTGATAATGAGAGTACTATTTGTTGTTGTCGGGTGTGATGGTCGTCCGGCATACGTTGCGAGATGAGTGACGGCCCTCCGTATGTGACTAACAGTGATGCCGCCCTCACACCTCATCATGGGACCGAACTCAGGGTCGAGGAGCTTGTCCTCCCTGAGGTAGTGCTTGTCCATCCCTCCCCCAACGTCCACCATTTTCTTCCGATTACTTGTAGTATTTTATACTTTGTGTTATGCTGTTGTTGTTGTAGTAGGTGTCGCAGCGACGATTCGGCTGGCCGCAGCACCTAGACGGGGTTTAATTTTTTTTTTAATTGGGGTCTGCTTCTTTCCTTCTTTGATCTTGTTTTTCCGGAGAAAGGAAGAACACCTAAATACAGGAATTAGAAATTAAAGCAAGAAAAACAGAAATCAAAAAGTAAACCACCGACAACAAGGGGCGAGACACGCACGCACACGTGTGACCGGGGTTGCTGTTGTTGTGTGACGACGACGGAGGAATAGTTGCCGGTATCCGCGACACACGCGTCGTGCTTGAATTGATTCAAATCTACAGCGTCGGCGTCGTTGTTGTGTGTCATTGCGGATAAATTTGCCTGTTTTTGTGTTGAATATTTTGAGTCACCATTACTTAACGATGAAAATGACAGGAGTTCTTCCTTTTTTTTTTTGTTTGTCCTCCACTGCTTGTCAAAGTAAACGACTCGAGGTGTACTCCCTACACTGTATGCTCTTTTTGTAGTTAAAATTATGTTCATCCTTAACCTCTGCAACAGGGAAGGAAACGCTGCAATTTTTTGCCACAAGGTATCACAAAACTTCTACCATAAGCGCTTGTGAATAAATATGTCGGCCGCATCACGGTTCCTCACAAAACAACTAAAAGGTTGGGCTTGTTCCTAGCCAACACAACATTTAAAAACCCCT
>JAHLWZ010000751.1:0-134909 GCA_020536535.1 Pelomyxa schiedti
AACACCGTGTTAGAATAAAGAGGAACTTAGAAATTTTCTAGATCACGAAAGTTTCATCACCCTGTAAATCGGTTTTTGGGGAAATAACTCGAGTTATCAGGGGTAAACTCGATGTGGAAAATGAATTCATGCAGAAATAACTCGAGTTATCAGGGGAAAACTCGATTTATTGGGTCTCCACCGAAGTCGTACCCCAAAAACTAGACTTTGTTCCATTCAAAGTACAAATATTCGTCCACACCTTTGCACCGAATGGCATTGTCTACTTTCCAAGTTTGTTTTGAGCTTACAGGCCCTGGGTCAATCACAAGGAGTGGGATGAATCTGAATTGACAGAGATGAGTGTGTTTTGTTATCTTGCTTGAACTGACCTGACTGAACTCATTGACTAGCTGAATGAATTGAATTACTGACAAATAATTGTGCACAGGAAAAGTTGCTGACTTTTATGTCGTCGTGTCAGATGAAAACGATTGTTTTGCCCTGGGCAGAAGTTTTTTAAAACAAGAGGCTTTTCCTGAGGAAAAATTTTCACCTTTTATGAACCACATATGTGGTATGCTCTCTATTACAAGTCGTGGGTACAGCTGCAATCATTCCATGTGGTAAAGTCAAAGATGCACGGAGGCATGTGTATGTAAGCACTGTTTCTACTTAGTAACGTTATCCCCAAGGTCACCACCTGTAAATGTTGCTCCTTATCTATTCATGGGGCAATGATTATGTAAGGATTGGAACACTAGTGCTCGCTCTGCACAATGTGTTCATCACCGTGTTGAGATGTGCAAACAAGCTCAGGTTCGTTAAGACGATCAGCAAGAGTGTTTTTGCTGATGTCAACTTTAGTAACATGGTGTTCAATAATTCTTACCATTACAAAGAATCCTCCTCCTCCATTCCACAAAGGCAGCAACTTACACACGCATCCTCTGCAGCTGGCTCCATAGGTTCGACCAATGCATCCTGATCGGCTCTTCGACTTCGACTTCGCGTTTTTCTGTTTTGTAGCAGCTTTTTTCGCGGATTTGATCGCTGTCTTCTAACCTAAACAACAAACTTTATTTCCATTCTAAAACTTCGAATTTATTTTAAAATAACTTTTGGATTTTCGTTCCCTTCCAACCTGCATTTATTCCGTTTCATGACAGCTTTGTTCGGCTCTTAGGCCCGACATCTCAGCTTTTTTTTTTCCATTCGATGAGCACCTGTTCGTCAATGAAAGGGTGTGCTGTGGTTGGGGTGTCGCGCGTTGTGTGGGACGCCGTGGTGTGCCCTGGGTGGCTCGGCGACCGCGGGGCCAACGTTCGCGGGGCCAAGGCGGCGCGGTGCGACGCGGAGCTGTTCCGGCTCGCGGAGGCGATGTTCCCCCTCGTGGCGCTCGCGTGCAGGCGCGCGATGGCCAACGCCGCGGCCGCGAGGGGCCCGGGGTCCGACCCGGCCTCCGGGTCGTACGACGCGCTGGCCGGCGCCGCAATGGCTCCGAGCGCCTCGTGCGTGTCTTGGATATTGGCCAGCCGCAGGGCCCACCGCCGGCGCACAGGAAGAAGCCGCGACGCCCATAATGACGGGCGCGAGCCAGACCCAGTTGTGATCAAGGAAGTGGCGGCGGTGATGCACGGGCTATGCATTGGAGACAATTTGGCGGAGGCACGGCGGCTATTTGGCGATTATGGGACGGTGGTGACGGGCACTCTGCCGCTGCTTTGGGATGGACGGCACGTTGCCGCGTGGGCAGAGGCCGCTGCTAATTATGGGGCATCAGCAGGAGACACAGCGGAGACCAACACGTCGACACTGAGGGCGAGGGTGATGGAGTACGTCAAGGCAGGATGTGGGAAATACGGCGTGATCGATGCCGCGTTCAAATTTGGGAGTCTGGAACTGTGCAAGTGGCTGGTGGGCATCCTCGGAATTGTGCGGGATGAGTTCCCCTGGATCCTGTACTGGCCCCTGCACTCCGCTGCTGGTGCTGGGAACATCCCGGTGGCTGAGTGGCTGCTGGGCGACTGCGGGCTGGCTAGTTTACCTCAGATGCTTCTGCGGTTGCTGCCCGAGGCTTGTGGGAGGGGTAAGAACCCCGCCGGGGTTCGGCGGCTTATTGAGAGGTTGCCCGTTGACCTGGATAAGCTCAACCTGTTGCTGCAATTTATGATGAACAAGCATTGCCGCGTTGAGGAGTGCCAGTGGGTGGTATCTCTGATGGAGGATTTAAGATGGGTACCAGGTCTTGGTTCAATCAAGAATCCAGATACTGCAAAATGGGCCCTGAAGACACTCAACGGTTCCAAAACCCCTGAAGTGATTAATAAACTATGCAAACTCCATGGGGATGCGGCCATGGCGGAGTGGCTTCTTAGTGAGGGGTACCTCAAGCCAACTCCATCATCGTTTGTGGCAGCATGTTCTGTTTCAAGAAAACGGGGTTCTTCCTTGGCAAGGTGGGTATTACCAAAGGTTACACTGTCTCAATCTGACATCGTCAGCTCCCTCAAGACGTCACTCAATTCAAGCAACATTGAGGTTGCTGAATGGCTGCAGGAGAAATTTCATGTAATGGATTCCATCAACTCCGATCTAGAAGATGACTAACCATGATGGAGACAGTGTGAAGTGGTTCATTGAGCATCTATCACCTTCTATCAAGGGCTCTCAGCAGTTCGTCCATGACGCCATGTTGGAAGCACTCAAGCACATCCACCAGGGGGATGTGGCAGTGCTCTTGCAGTCCTTCCTGGACTTTGAACCACAAAGATACCCAGATATTTTCAAGAAATTGGTTGTGGAGACACTGAGTACCAATGTGAAGAATGTCCAGGACCTCCTAGGCCATGGTGGTACCTTGTCAACCACTGAGTTTGTTGCCGAGTGCCTGACTTCTAAGTCATTTACACCTTCCTCAAGCAAAATTGTCAAGTGGGTCATCTGCCATTTCAGACTGAACTATGACCAGGTAAAAGGGGATAATAATGCCCTCCTGTCCAAGCTCTTAGGCACGAGGAAGAACCTGTGTGCAGAGTGGTTCATTGACTACTATAATATCCCTCTCTCTGATGTATGTGTCCGCATAACCAACAATCAAGATAACGCAACGAACCAACCAACAAACAAACAACTGGTACTTATTAATTTACCATCAAACACAGATTGTTGATATGATGAGGCAGCGGCTCTTCGGGATCTTCCAAACCGTTGACCTTTCATCATGGAAAATGCTACTCACCAGGTTTTCCGGCGGAATCGAGGCGGCGATGATGCGAGACAAGGAGCTCCTACACTTTGTGGGGCAGTCGCCACACATTGCCTTGCACACAATCCTACGGCTGAATTGTGGGATCACGATTGACCAAGTGCGCAATTATTGCGCCTCTCTGAGAAAGAACAACCTGCCGTGTGACGTGAGGCTGTGGCTTGGGTTGTTCGAGGGCTTCACTTCTGACACACTGCTGTTTTGATTTCGCGATTTTGGTGGAAAACAAAAAAACTGCCACGTACTTTTTCGAGGGCAAATTCACAACGACAAGAGAAGGACACAGACAACGAGTGCCTTGTGCGGTCTTAACCATAATGGGCCGGCAGCAAGCCACTGCTGCCGGCACTACCGGCAGCCGCGGGAGTGTGCCACGAGGCGTCGCGGTCGGCTACGACGCGTTCAGTCCCCGATTTGTACTTTAAGAGACTGGCGATATCGCCGACGTTCATAGGACCCCACGAGTATCGTCGTTTACATAGGTATTTCTGTCATTTTACGGATAGATTACCAGAAGAGTACTGTACAGTTCTATATCAAGCTCGATAATATTTCCTCTCTTCCGTGTGTTTCTTAACCCAGGTGCAATCGTTTTAATTGCTTTTTTTTTTTTAAAAAAGAACATGGAGCAGGCAATACTCATTGACTTTAGTTGTGCCAAGAAATTCCCTCCCAATTCATTTGAGAGAAACAACGAGTTTTATTGGAAATGTGGGGAATTAGAAGCACCTTAGATACTGAACGTAATGGCACAATACACACAACACCCAGACCTCAGTTCGGTACTCAATTGCGAAAAGGTGCCCAAGATTCTTTTTTTTTTTTTTCTTTTTTCTACCCAATCTTCTTTCTACGTATGGAATAACTAAAGAACGCCCAAACGGCAACCATCATTTGAACTTGGGTGCATTTTATTTGAGCTAGTGACATGTGGACAACAACACTGCCCAATTATCCATCAACTTGTGGACCAAGTGGGAAGATTACGTATTCATTTGAGAGCCAGGAAATGCTTCCATCAGAGCTCCCAGAACAGCTCCGCCATCTCCTGCGTTCATTCCTTCAGTTTGACCCTGCAAAAAGGATGCCTCTTTTGGAAGCATCCCAAGTCTTGGAAACGTTCGCGATGTTTCCAGTCCTTGTGAACTTCTATCATTTTACAACACTGGGCTTGTGGTAACTGGAGATGCAGGTTTGAAAACAAGAAGAGGTTTATCAGTGAATCAGGGTATGTGACACTCAAGGCAGTTTGCCAGATTCTCAGTGGTAAATCAACACTGGAGGCCGGTGTGGATACCCTCCTCAGTGCTCTGGGAGCTGAGCCTTCCTTTTTAACCTACTTTGTTGGTTCTACATTACCTCCCTCCTTATGAAAACCAATATTTGGTTACACTATGCAAAAAAGGAATCACCTAAGCCCTTGGATCGAATAAGGCAAAATTGACAAACTGATGTGGCATTTGTTAGAGCCATCATCAACCAGCAACACACGACGACTCTGTAAGAATTGGGTTTGAATGTACTGTGGACAAGGCATATTTCTGGGGAAGATAACTACAGGGACCACACTGTGCAATTACTCTTGGCGAAAATTCGCAGATCAGTTGCCACAGCAGTGACACCTTCCAGTTCGGCTTCTACATCATCTCTCTGTTTTTGAGGAATATTATTAATCCACAAAATCAGCTGATTATGTGGAATATTGGCAGCGCATTGGCCTAATTTCAGATGCTCGATCACATTACTACTCCTTACACGACTACAACTGCTTTGATGGTGTGAAACAAATGTGCCTTCCCAACTGACATTTAAAAAGGAGGAAAGGTACATCAGAGCTACCTTCCCGGGTTATTGTATTGTGTCTTTATGGCGTGTTTGACCACGCCGGAATCAAGAAACGTGCCGTAGGACCTTTCATTTTCTCGGTTTATCTCCTCTTCCATTTCATTAAGAGCATATTGTATGTCTGTACTGGTAGATGACAATGTCGCAATGTCTGAGTACAATAAAGAGGTCATTTCTGAACGGTCTGACCTCCTTAATACTACTTTCAGTGACTCGAGGGCAATGACTAAACTCGGTGTGCTCTATGAAAATGGCGATGGTGTGGACAGGGACATAACAAAAGCTGTAACTCTACCAAATGGGAGCTGATGCTGGTGAGCTGGCAGCAATGAACAGCCTCGCTATCTGTTATTCAAATGACTGTGGTGTTGACCAAGACCTGAGGCATTTTCAAATGGCACTGGTGTTGGCAAGGATACTGGAATGGCCATTACACTTTACAAGAAGGCTGCCTAGTAATGACTGCGAGGCACTTGTATCTGAACAGAGGTATTCTTGGGCACAGAATTCTATTTCGTCACCGCAGTTGACCCCTGAAAGTTGCCCAAGTCAGTCTCTCAACTTGGATTTGGTTCCCGTAAGAGACGGCAAGTGGCTTGGAATCCATTGTACGGAATATGGGATGAATTGCATTTAAAAAAAATAACCAACAGCTTCAAAAAAAAGTAAAAAAATCGCTAGCGATGCGAAAACAGAAATCAGCCGCAGACCGCCGGGAAAGTCAACAACAAGGAGACGAGAACCACCCCAGCACCGAGGCACCGACACCACAGGAACCCGAAAACAAACGATCCGCGACCCGCAGCGCGAGGAGCAAGGTCTCGACTCCCCCAAGCCCCGTTCTCCCACAAGTCGGACCATCCCACGATCCTGGCTCTCCGACCGCGAGTGGTACCTGGCAGCCGCCCTTGCTGGTTGCTCCGCCCGATTTCGTGCCCCCACCCTCCTCGTCGGCGCCAACCCTCGTTCCCCTCGACTGTACGTTGCCACGCGGGTGTATACCATCACAGAGGTCGCTTGGAGTGAAGGCAATTTTCGAGCTCCTTGGGGGTGAGGAGATACGGGAACAGAAACGAGGTGAGGGAGTAAAGAAGCAAGCGACCGACGCTTGGTACATCCCCAAAGCCGACATCTTTGGAGGATCTGGCAGGTGGTGCTTTTCTCCGACTAGGGAAGGATTGCTTTACGAACGGGAAGTCAGCAATTCGGCCGAGCCAGGCCCAATAGACTACACAAAATACGAAATAATTCGATTAGACTGTGGAACTTACTTTGGTGTTGTCAGTATGTTAAGTTTTCTTCCAGCCATTTTACTTATAAGATACAGAGCAAAACAGTGCAACCCGTGCGCTGCCTGCGATCCGCGTCAAGCGCGAAGGCGAAAAAAGAAGTTCCAGGTATCTCGTTGAGGTGGATGGTAAAGATTCTGGATACATTGGTAATCCCGCAAATTCATCTCCTACCTACACTCACAAAAATTGACAGTTATCCCGCAGCTGAGAGGCCTCTTTAACACTATGACCACTATAACCACTATGACAGCAACCCCTTCAAAGAGCTCGGACAACAACGGAAGTGACAACGTACAAGCTCCGCCCCCTCCACTCCCATCATTACCAAACGCACAAGAGAGTGAGCAAGATAATGATCCCTTGCAACTGTGGGCAGCCACGCAGGACTCTCAGTCCGTCGATGCCGCCCTTCATGGGGGTACCCCTGTAGAAATCTCCTTGTTTCAACAGTTCTTCAATAAAAATTCCTACTCTTCTTGATTTACAAGACGTTGAACATGAGTGGCGCCGAGGACACTGAGCCGCCGCCGTTGAATCACGGCGGGTCTAGGGCCGAGCTTGAGACTCTGAGGTGTTCCTCTTTTCCTCTGGTTTGTTGTAGTTGTAGTAGAACGTCGTAAGTGATGATCGGCCGAAACTTCTCTTTCTCGCACGAATACTACCGCCAGTACACTTCAACAAAAGAATTCATTATAAAGTTATTTAACCCAACTGTTGTGACTGTATATAAACCTTCTCCTTTGTAGGCAGTTCCACCTCACACAGGCAACCACAATGCCCTATCAAACATCTCCTCAGAGTGACCCCGAATTTAGCGATGTAATACCCGAAAACAAAACTCCAAACTGTGAACAGCAAAATGACAAAAGTACTGCACCTGTGGTAGAAACAGCACCCGCTCTTGTCAATTCTGACACTAGCTCTGTGTTACAAGAAGATAATTCTATTGGGCAAGCTTTGTGCTCATGCCCCAACGAATTTCAGCACCCCCTGGCAACCTCTGAACCACAAAATCTTCTTCCCATAGTGGCCTCAGATAGGCACACTGACGCCACTTTACGAAAGTCTGAGGAACAGAATCCTGTTAATCGAACTCCACCCCGGCAGTTTGTTGGACTTAGCAGTGCAGTAACACATCTCTCTCCTACTGCCTGGGCTGGTGCTGAAACACACAGCGCAGAAATTCTCCTCTCTGGGGAGAAACGTGTGCTTGCAGGTGTGAAATTTCATCCTCGCTTTAAGAAAAATTAACATTAGCGATAACGGAATGTTAAGATAATTAACATGTATCAATGCTTGGTCTCAAAACTATCATAAAAGTTGATGCACGGTGCAATAACAGGAAGCCTGACCAAGGAATCCTACTCGTTACGTCCTATAGGGTTGTCTATGCAAATTTTGCAGTACCCCGCTCTTGTATCTCTTCAGCAAGGTTGTACACAGTTTCTGCAAGATACAAATTTAAAGAACTTCAGTTGGTCATCCAGAAGGAAAAAGCTTACTCTCAGATGCAAAGATTTTCGAAAAATCTGTCTTCATTTTAGTGGACACAAATCTGCACTCTGTGAAGTCCTGGATCAGTGGTTAAATACTGTGGTGTTTTCTTCTAATGTGGAGAAATTATTTGCCTTTAAAGATAAAACACGCTTTCCATCAAATGGATGGCTGGTACGTTCTTGACTCACTTGCTTCCAAGACCCAACGTTTTCCCCCAAGGTTTACAAAGCTGAGGATGAGTATCGCCGGCTTGGGGTCATTGCAAATGGCTGGAGATTGAGTGCTGTTAATTCATCATACTCTATTTGCGCTTCATATCCCAGGTAGAGAGTGTATCCTCTCTTGCAATGAGTCCTACAACAGAGTTGCTGCAACAGAGTTTTGTGTGTTCCTTCTGATGCCTCTGACGCACTCTTATGTAACGTTGTGGAATTCAGAAAGGGTGCGCATGTGAAGCCAGTTTTTTCACCCTAATTGCTATAGCTGGTCGTATCCCAGTCCTTACATGGAGGCACCCTGTAAGCTGTGCGGCCCTCCTGAGATCAGCGCAGCCTTGTGTTGGTATCTTATCAAATAAAAGCATTCATGATCAAGTTCTGTTGTCCATGGCAAGAAACGCTTCACTAAACAAGGAGCCATTTGTTATCCTTGATGCTAGGCCTCGTGTTAATGCAGTGATCAACAGAGCTAGTCAAGTAAAGAACTTTTTTGAGTTGACCAAGCTAATTCTTTCAGGGTGGGTCAGAGGATGTTGCTCTGTACGAAAATACCGAGCTCCAATTTCTTGGGGTTAAACAATATTCCCTCTTTGTTGTTTGCCTTGTGACAACCAATAGGTGGAAAACATTCATGTTATAAGGACCGCGTATGAAAAATTGGGTGAATTTTGTCTCTCATTGACCAAAGAAGAGGCATGTGTTGGGCCAAGGTGCAAGTCCCACTTACTTGATGAACAGGTCAAGTGCGAATCAACTTGGAGAACACGCCTGGATGCAACTAAATGGTTGGATCACATTTCTCAAATACTGCAAGGCGCGCAACTTGTAGTCAATATGTTGGAGCGTGGAAGTTCTTGTTTGGTTCACTGCTCAGATGGCTGGGACAGGACTTCCCAGATATGCGCAATTGCAATGCTTATTATGGATCCCTTTTATCGCACGATAAAGGGCTTTGAGGTGAGCATTTACCTCTTGCATGCAATTTACATTATTCGATTTTCCAGGTACTTGTTGAAAAGGATTGGCTGAGTTTCGGACACATGTTTAATGTTAGAGTTGGTCACGTTCAAGTACCCAACACACCTTCGGCTGTGGAATCTGAGAGATCCCCGATTTTCGTGCAATTTTTGGACTGTGTGTTCCAACTTATGGAACAAAACCCGTACTGCTTCGAATTCAGCGATGTCTTTCTGTGTGACGTGGCTTCTGCAGTCCATTCTTGCAGATTTGGCACTTTTCTATGTGATACTGAGCAGCAACGGATGACACTTCGTTTGAGTGAAAGAACAAACTCTTTATGGTCGATGATCAATTCTGTATCCACACAATACCTCAACCCGCATTACACAGGGAACCAAAACGTTGACAACACCACTCCTCTGTGCCAAGTACTTGACTTGCAAGTTTCTTCTGATCCTACCCAACTGCGGCTCTGGAAGTCTTTCTATGTGAGGGACTGTGATATCTTCCTAAACCTTAGAGATGTTCACTGGGACACTGCAGTGCTAGGCAAACCAGCCCAGTTATTGTTGTCATCAAAGCCCGAGACAGAATACGGATGGAGTCAGCAACTTTCAGCAGGGATCTCTTGCCTAAAAGGTGGCCTTGGGTTCTTCCCCGCCACTCGTGAACCTCCTGTTATTAACACTACGGATTCCCCTGTACCGATCATAGCGTTTCCAAAACAGACTGAGGTAGCACCTCAAAGGGATGTCCATGACCCAAAACTTCCTGAAGATAATGACATGAAGACCACTACAGTCCAAGACCCCTCAACAGTTATCACCTCCCCTGCCCTTTTGAAAATAGGGAACTACGAGCAGCAATTACTCTGTGAGCGAGTACGTGTGCTTGAGGAAGAGAACGCGGAACTGCGTGCCAAGTGCGCTCTTCTTGAGCGTAAAGTTGCTGAACTTGAAGGTGGCTCGGCCAGTTCAAATAGTTCAAGTACAGAACCACCCAAGAGGACCCCTTCGCCACCCGAAACACCACAGGAACCAGAGCAACCGCAACTCATCACGAAACTTCTCCCAGCAGAAACACAACAACAGGAAATTAACGCTGTTCCACCGTCGCCTTCTCCCATCCAGTTACAATTCGCACCAGAACCACAGATCACACCCCAGCTCGAGCGGAGCGTCTCCCCAAAACCGCAGCAGCAACTCACGCCAATACCGCCGAAGCCGGGCCAGAAGGCACCCACGCTACGGGGCTCCGGCACCATGGCCGCCACCGCCGTCGCCTTTCCCAAGGCGGCCAACACACCACCGCTGCCCACCGCGCAGCCTACGCGGGGGCTCTTGTCCGCAGCGCTGCCGATGCTAATGGGCGGACTCGGCGGGGGGCTAGGCGGGGGCCTGGGGGGCCCGCTGACCTGCCCGCTGCCCCTCACCCCCGAGCCCCGCACTCCCTCGCCCGCGCCCGCGCCGGTTCCTGTGCCAGTGATACACAGCAACTGCAGCGGCTTTTCCAACAACACCCAGACACCCCCCAAGGTTGTGTTCCAATTCCCCCTGCAGCTCATTGATGACTACTACAGCGAGTCGTACACGTCGTCCAATCCAACAACCCCTTGCACACCAACACAGCCAACAACTTCATTGAACCAAAGGAAACCTCCTTCTTCATCCTAAGAGACAGTCCATTGTAAAAAAAATAAGCTTTTTTGGAAACATAACAAAAAATACAACACTGTGAATTTTGGGGGCTGGTTACAAGGTTGCTGGAAATGAAAATGATTTCCTTAGTAATTCTTCTGGTGGCAAGTCCCACTCACGCAAGCGTTTGAAAATGGCTACACATTCTTCAAAAGTCTTCTGTAAAAGCTTGCCTATTTGTTTTTTGTGGTGAATGAAATGGAAATGACGGGAAGTGCACACTTTGAAGGCATTTCAGAATTGCCAAAGCAACACCCATCATCATATCAATTCCTTCCATCCACATTACATCCCACAATCTAGCACACATTTCATGGGAAAGTGTGTTCACAAATATAACAGATAGCCATTCCTTAGTAATGATAAGTGTCATTCACACAGTTTGGTTTCTACCTTGATGTAGATAGCAGAGGACGTGATGGCTTCATGGCTCTGTAGAAATATTGAACAAAGAAAAGGTGAAAAAAGAATCTTACGAAATGATCATAAAGGGCCGGCATATGAAGTCTCAGTAACGTTTCAAACCGGAGGGTGCAGGTGTGTAATCCAGGTAACCCCTTTATAAAAAACCCTCTCATGTTGTATCTGCTGTCATTGAGCAGCTGAACTAGTACCCTGTCGAGATGTTAATGGAAATGTGGTTATTTATTTCTATACTTGGAATGTGATGTACCAGAAGGCGTCTTCTTCTTGCAGGTACATGAGCAGGAAATTGACTATCTTGTCAAGTCCCCAGAAGTAGCAAATCTCTGGGTCGTAGAGAGTATATGCTTGGATGACATTCTTCACTCTTTTAATTTGCATCAGCAACGGAAAGTGTAGTTCTTTCATGTAACCTATAACCAAGAGCGTCGCGATTGACAGTATCTTTGCACGCCATGGTAATAGTGCGGTCCCAAGGACAGGGTTGTGCAAGTAATTCCTGTAAAACATTAACTTTTTCCAAGTGGGGGAAAAAGGATGACACCTTATAAATCATGTTAGAGCGTGTTGGGGAAGGAGTTGCTAGCGGAACTCCAGATAGCATATACCAGGCCCTGCTGCGTAAACAGTCCGGTATCCCTTTACAACAACGATCGTACAACTGTACTTAATAAGTGGGGTTTGAGTGCTGATAATCGCCAACCTTCCTTGGTTTAATTTTGGTGACATAGTCCCAATTAGAAAGCATTTCTTTCCACTTAAAAATTCTTCTGCGCTCCAGGTCAGTTGGCACAGTGGTCACTATGGGGCGGCATCTGAAACTAAAGTCAACCTATTTCATGGAAAGGCTTGGGAATTACATTGTGGTTGGAGCAAGTAATGGCATTGAACAAACTGTTTGCCACCTCTTACACACACGCGAAGCTACCACAATGGCGCGATAGTCCAAGTAGGCGAGAATTCTGATCAAAACTTCGTTTCCCAAACTATCAAATGGAGCTTAACGTGTAAAAGTCAGATAAAAAGCCAGGAAAAGAGTGCACGACACCGTATTCGTGAATGTTGGGTAAGTCCACAATGGCAAGAATTTCGTAGGTGAAGTCGTACTCGCACTCAACTTTCGGGATCAACGCATGGTCCTTTCGACGTTGTATTTTGTGGACGAGTTTTGTGTCTTCCACAGGTGCAACACAAGACTTTGCCCTTGAGATCTTGGGCTGCGTCACAACGGACCGGCCGTTGTGCTTGGAATGCTTTTGTTTTTTCTCAGATCTGGAAGCAGGCATGAGGTTTCTTTTCTTTGTTTTTTGTGATATTGGGCTCGCTGATCAGCCCATCACAACTATATTTCATCTCTCATAGCTTTCGAAGAATGATCTGAGCAACAACCCCCACCCCTCAAAACCCCCAAAAAAACGTGTCGCAATGAAAAATTAATGACAAAACTTTTTTTTGTTTTTGTTTCTCACAAGTACAGGTGTGTGGGTATATTACAGTAACCATCTGGTTTTGTGGGTGCCATTCCGGGATCACTCACTTTCAGCTTCACCTTCGCTGCTGCTGTTACCGCTACTGCTGCCGCCACTGCTTGCGGATGCACTGTTTCCGGCGAGATAGTCAAACAGCTTGCCATGAAGAGAGCATCTGACCGAGGGCAGTGTTTTGTTTATTAGCCACACTGGGATATTTCCCCTGTATTGTGTGTAAGTACATGTGGGTTGTTTTTAGTATACAGAGCAGAGAAAGGTAACCTGAGGTCAGTGTTAACCAGTTCATCTATCTCCGTTGTTCCATCTGCCCTGCGGCGGATGATACTGCCCGAGGGGAAAGTCCAGCCGCGGACCGTGATTTCATCCGAGTCTTGTACAGGGCCACATTCAATGGACCTTTGCATGACAGCGAGGCCGTCTTCAATAGGAACCATCAATCTCACATCAATGAACTCTCTTGCTGATATCATTCCTCCTATTCCCTTTTGGTTACAAACAGCAAACAAAAAAATGGCTTTCGCATACTTGCAGCTGGGGCACTGACTAGTCTGACAATATCTGCCTTGCACGACTCGTCTTCACAAATAACTTGCACCACGTCATAGCTGAGAATGGCGTTGTCGTAAAACTTGTGTTCTTGGGTGTCAACTACTGCACGCAACACGTCCTCGTATGCAAAAGGCAAAATAGAGGAGGTCAAAAACGCTGTCCTGCCATCCACTGTTTGTTTACTGACAGTAACGTCGTTCTGCAGATCTTGCGTTACACACTCATTTTTATTTACAAATTAGTGGTAGGAATTATTCTCCAAACCTTGTGCGTGACTTTGCTCCAAGACGACGATGAAACGAGAGTCAGCACGCTGGGTAATTCAGTTTCCAACAACTGCTGGACGTCTATGCCAGCAAAGATCTCCAAATTGTCCCCTTTGTTTGTTATCGACATTGCTCGTTTTTATTTTTAAATTGTGATAGGCGGGTGCCGTAGGCAGTTGTCTTAAAAAGGCGCGTAGGCATGTTCAGGGAATTTACTGTTGTCACCTTAACGTCTGACATCACAACTAGACCGAGTTCATTCTTCCGGGATGCATCACAATTCAAAAAGAGGATAGGAAATAATTACGAAAAGTGAAGAAATTGCCGTAAAACTTACTTTCCTAAACCTCCGAGTCATTTCCTGATGTTCCAGTGGTTGTAGTACTTGTTGTGGTAGTTGTAGTAGTGGTTGGTGTGGAGGGTTGTTTGTCCTGCGTGGTGTTAGGGGCAGTGTCTGGTGGGGAAAGTTCCTGAAGGGCTGCGTTTGTCATTTCAATAATTTGGGGCACAAAGACCCGTTCCTCGGGATCAATCTGAAGCATGCTGTGCAGGAGGGAGCACACACTGTGGGGCAGGCTGCCTGGAATTTTCACGGGATTGATGACCGCAAGAGCAATCGAGCCGGATTTCACAGCTTGGTCAAATGGTGATACACCAAATAGCATTGCATAGAGCAAGCAGCCTAAAGCCTTAGAGTGGGTCTACTCAGTGCACTGAACGTATTGGAGAAGGGAGGCTTACCCACGAGTCAGTTCTCTCGTCAAATGATGTTCCCACATGAAAATTGAACATCTCTGGGGCTCTGTACAGTGGCGTGGTAAATGACTCGACACTTTCCTGCATTTCACCAACAAGCTGCCGGCTTGTTAATGTAACCCGTGCCTGGTCAACAGAAGCAAAATCCATCAGCACAGGATGCCAGTCATCAGTAAGCAAAACATTCCCTTGGTGTGTTGTTACGCCTTGTGTTCTGAACAAGCACTTCAAGGTGCCTTTTTTTATGGGTACCAGGCTTTATGTCTCGAACTGCCAACTTGGGATTGAGTGAGTGGAAACACAATACAGCTTCGCAAACCTAAAAGATAATTGAAATGATAATTAGTGAGCACTGGCATACCCTCAAGAAAAATGTGAGCATGTCAGGGAGAGTTTTAGTTGTACGTTGTGGAGAAGAAATAAAGTCTTGAAGTGTCCCATTCTGCAGTTATCATTTTTTAAAAAAGAAAGAAAAGAGAAGCATAACAACCTTAAATAATGGCATAAGGATCATAACAGAAGACTCATTTGTGCCAGTGATTACAGCATCATCCACTGGATGCAAAATGTACTCGTTGTTCAATTTCTTATATACTTCGACTTCCCACTTAGCCCTCTAGCTGATCATCAGTGCTGAATCACTTGATAACACAGGAGTACCTCCAGTTGCTCTGGAGTCTGGCATATAGTCTTCTTAAGAGCAAACAACTCTCCAGTGTAAGGGTCTACGTGTTTGTTTATTTTTATACCTCACTAATAAAAGAAGGAAACAAGCAAAAAAAAAACAAAAAATAAAAAGATAAAAAAACGCACCGTAGGCCTGGTGCACGTAGGAGAAACCACCCTCGCCAATCACCGAATAGATCACAACACGCCTCCCTGACGGGAACGTAACCTTACGGCTCGACGGCGCCCACCACATCGACAACCACCCGCCCATTATCCTTCCTGGTTGATTTGATTATGCCAGACCACCACCCGGCGATTTGATGGCAATTAGCTGAGAGACCAAACACTCTGAGCCAGAGTCCCCGCCCAAATCGAAGAATCGGGTAGATTTCATTTACTGGTTGGTGCGTTGTTTGGTGACACGACCCTGTTGTGTTGACGCAGCTCAGCAATAGAACGGAACTCATAGATGAACTGCGACCAGCGGGAGAGATTGACGTTGGGTACCGCCGTTGTTCTCTTCTTTTGTCATCTCCAACGACTCCACTTTGTCGTTTCACCATTTTTCTTTTGGTAGTAACCCATAAGCTTGCGCGGTTTGGCTCCGAACGCGTTGAGGAAGGCATTGGCAGTTATCAGCACAAGGAACACCTGATGTGATTTTCTTTTGTTTTAACACACCAAAGTTGACTCGAAATCAAGGGATTCAATTTGCAGTGATGCATTCACCTTTGTAGATCAATTCGAGGTAGGATGTAAATATGGAGAGAGGGAATTTGACTTCAAATAGGACTTAAAGTACATCATTTATTGTATTTTGTCATCCTTCCATCTGAATTTTCCCAAGTCATCTTTTGATGGTTCACGATACTTTTATGAAACTTTCTGGAGCTTGTAATGACGAAATGACAAAGCAGTGTGCATCCTGGCATTAGTATTCATACTGGAAGCTCATCTGTTAGCAGAGCGACAATGCCCACTGAAGCAGTGAAACACATAGCTTCTATCTGGGCACTTTTGTTTCCCTGCTTGGATATTATTGAGGATCCGACAGTTGATTTCAATTCGTTTTTGTGGTGGCTCTTTTCGGTCAGAACAAGCAAAATGGTAGGGAAGCTTTTGAGTGATATGTATATTAAGCTTTCCGGCAGTCTTCCTATGAGGAGCAGCCACTTCAACAAAACCTCAGTGAAAACTTCACTTGTATCCAGAGTTTGCCAGAGAGCATCTACACTTCACCTACAACTTCAACATCAAACTCTGTATCAGATGACACAGACCTGTTACAAAAATGTGGTTTCTCAGCAGTACTACCAGGGCGAAGTGAAATTTCTGTGGAATCCCCTACTGAAGGGTCTGGAGAACCTAATAAGAAGTGGAACGCTGGATTTGTACCTGGAACTCCTGTTGTAGGTCAGTTCTGCATATATCTCCTCTAATTCGACAGCAGCATCCTATGCATACTTCTGTACGTGTCACCCACACTCCAAAGACGGCTCAAAGGGGTCAAATAAGCAAGCGCTTGGTGTTAACACCCTTAAAGACCTTCCAAATGGCAACACCTACAGCAACCGCTTCATCAAGAAGAACTTGTTGTTGCTCCTGCTCTAAAAAATTGGACGAGGTAACAAGAAAGTCAGATGAGGTAATTGAGCCAAGTATCTCGTTTTTCTCATATTCATGTACTCTATCAGTTGTTAATTGTTTTTGCTTGATGTCATTGTTTTTAAAATCCACCACTGTGAAAAGATGCTAGGTCTCCTGAAAAGGCACCTGTCTGAAGCACCTGCTAGAGAGCATGGTACCTCAACACACCACATAGACGTTCTAGAGGTATTTAAATTTTCTTAATGAAAATCCTTACAATCCCCAGGTTCTACCTGTAGTAGAGGTGGCACCAGAACATGAAGTAGAGCCTATTGACACTTTCATTGAACAGACCGATACACAGCCACCAAGCACACTGAAATCTTTACCACAGGAGTACCCGTCATCGCCTCCCAATAGCCCAGCTTCAAACACAACAACCTCATCCCGCAATACCACAACGCCGATCCGACACCCTCGGTCCAGAACCGTCATCTGGCTGCTTTGGATTTGCACTGGGATCATTTCACTTGCCTTCTTGTGTGCCATTCTTGAAAGAAGTGTACCAATACTCACCTAAGCACCGCACCTACACAGAAGGAAAAAACCTCTTATCACAAGAAGAAAACCATATATTTTCAGTACTATATTATAAACACTGTGCTCGTTATGAGAAGCACAGAGGTGCTGCAGAGTGAAGGTGTAGGTGCTGTTACTCTGAGTTGGAGCGTTCTTGCATTGCTTCTGATACATTGGCACTGGAGGAAGACCGTACTCTCTTGGATTCAATGGTTGGATTCTTCTGTATTTTCCTTTTATCTTCTCTGTGGTGTTGTTAGGAATAAGGGAGGGCTATTGGGGATGGCAAACAAACTTCAAAATTTCCTTGGACATTTTTTCAATAACTAGTCGTTGAGCTTTGTCCAAGTCCTTTGGCTTTCCGGCTGGTTCCCGTGTCTTTCTGATCTCTTCCACTGATAAACTCATTCTGTACAACTCTTCCTCTTCATTCACAACGGGGCAGTGTTGCAAATAGTCCTGTATGAATGGCACTGCCACAAAGTGGTATTCGGTTCTCTGGAATTTTTCTATTTCCCTGTTTTACATTATTTACTAGGCAAAGGAGTGATAATAGGAAAACCTAAGAGGTAGTGCAAGTAGTCTCCACTTCGCGAAATTGATTAATTTCTCCCCGGTAGGGAGATCGACTGTATCATGATTGCCTTCGTTTGTAAATACACACATTGTTATATATCGGCCTACCCCAAGTAAGAAACTTTATCACTGGAGAGACGTGTACCTATATATGGAATACACGGAATAGCATGATAAGACCCGAGCACTTCCTGTATAGCTGTACGGTAATTTTGGAAATTGCCTGTGGCATCACCAAATTTTTGCAGTTTTTCAAAAGTCTCCCATGAAGTCTCGGGTAGTAACTTGGAAGAGTTGTCAAGCAGAAGAGGAAGGTTGGAAGAACATACAGCCCATGTGGACTTGAGGCGATGAATTGCAGAACTTTGTAAACTTGACATAATTTCCATGACAGCATGATAGTTGTGAATTGCAAAGCAATGCTTAGATGAAATCAGTGCAAACAAGAACTCAAATTGAGGAAACCTCCGCAATGCAGATAAATTTTTTGAGAAGAAGCGCTCGGGATTTTATGTCAGGTGATTGAAGGATCTCTGTTGAAACCCAGTTCGAGTGCTGTTTTGAAATGCACGTGTGATGGAGTGTGACTTTGATGGAAAAGTGTACCCTGTTTGTAAGCTTGACCATTCTGTGTAGATGTGGGGATTTTTCAGGATTCCTCTTTTCTGTTACATAATATACAAATTCATAGGGTTTCATCTTCATAAAGACTTCAGATTCAATGAGAGCCATCTGTCGTGCCACCTACAGAAAGTTCATTTGTTTGGAGATACTTGACAGACAAATGAATTGCCAAACAAACAAGACCACACACCAACATACTTCTTCAGGGTGCATGTCATCAAATGTAGGTGTAGCAGACATTTCCTCGAAGATGATAGGTGGAGGAAGATGTTGAGCCACTCCAACATTGGCAGTAACGTGAAAGGCACCTGATGTCTGAGGAAATTACGTATTTTCACGAGGAGTTTATAGAAATTACCACTTTTTTAAGTAAAGTTAATAGTGACAAAGCTGAGGGCATTCTGGCAGCAAGTTCAGAAATAAGTTGCTTGCACTTGTCTTCAACTTCTGGATTGCAAAAGTCATCTGGGCAAAGCATAAACCACAACTTCAGTAAATTAAGACATCTACGGTAGGGAGTGTAAGCAGAGGGGAAAAAAACTGAAATGTAGGAAACCTGACTCTAATAAATGCCAACTTCTGAGTTTTAAAGTCTTGCCATGACATATTAGGTGGTCTTGGGGCAAAAAATCTATCCGAAGTAAATTAGAGCACCCACTAAGAAAACAATCAACCGTAGACGTAAGAGTTCCATTAGATCCATAGCAGTAGTAAATACTCGATAAGTGAGAAGGAAAGCGCCAGCTTCAAAGTCATCCTTCTCTTTTTAGGTGTCTAGAATTAAAACAAGTTTTGATAATGTAGAGATACTAGGATTGTAGCTTTCGTTGGTAAAATGATAAAATAGTTTGCATAGGGTTGCCGCCTGCAATTGTTTACACTTGTTCCCGTTTTCATCTTCCACATCCAAGAATTTACTGTTTTCGGGTGTGAAAGGCTTCCCAAGTTCAAACCATCTAGGGTCGGAGCTGTAATCGGGCATAACCTCTTCAGGTTCGTCCTAGACATAATTTAAATATGGAAGTTGATTGTTGCGTATTACCGATTTTGGTTTAACTGGTGGTGGGAGGGTTGGTGTTGATGATGGCACAATACCCGTGCCACTTAAAGTGAGACTTGTTGTAATGGAAACTGGTGCAGTGACTGAAGTGGAAGTTGTAGATTGAGGTGGAGGTAATGTGGCCATATTCACAGAGGGAATGGAAGGAGGGTCTTTAGGGGGAATACTGAGAGTGTTGGCGTCAAAGGCAGAAGATAGAGAGCCTTTGTATGATTTTTTTCTGTCAATAACAGAGAAAAATCTCTTAAAATTCTGCCCAAAGTAAACAAAAGACTTGGGAAGAAAAAAGGGCTAGTATTACTAACCATTTTCCCATCTGCTGTTTTCGACGGATCAAGCTTACTTGGCTAAGAATAGTAAGGTAACATAAAACGAAGAATCAGGCCAAACATCAAATGGTTCCGTCCCATCTCTTGACTGCCTTGGGGAGCTTATAGTGGCAGAAGTTTTACCTGGTGAACGGGTTGGAGATCCAGAGCGCGCCTTTGTTGGTTGTCAGTTTATTAGTGAGCCAAACGTGTACTTACCAGTGAATCTGCAAGGCAATCACTTTCTGAGTCACTGCCCTTTTTTTTTTTTGGGATGTTTTGGGGGAAGGGAGAAGGTTCATTTATGATGAAATGTTCCTGCTGGTTTAAATTTCAATTTAACACATACTTGCAGTGGTGGGGGATCTAAAAAATGCAATAAGAGAAAGGTGTGGTGGGTAATGAAATAAACAAACATGATTCTACAGAACAGGTTCTTCGGTGTGCTGAAATAACGAATTAATATAAGTCACGTTGAGAATCGGTACACACCAAATACAAATACAAGTCCCGCATCATTCAGGTTGGATGTCACTTTGCATGAAGGACACATGACAAACATGGCTGGATGTTGTAAATCCCCGGCTCCCTCAATCACCTCAGCTGGCACTGTCAAAATTGCAACAGGGACTTCCCCCTTAGGAATGAGGGATTCAAGGTTTGGTATTTTAGCAGATTCTGAGGAAGTGCCAGATACAGGAATGGGACGCACTGCCACATGAGATCTCCGAATTGCGGGACCACTTGATGCTAGTGGTAGTAGAGGTGGAGGAATAAGAGAGCGCGATATAGTGGGCTTCAAGACTCGAGAAAGAGCATTGCCAGTAGTAGTAGAGAGATTTGGGGGTGAGAGGTAAGCTGCTGACTGGTCTGCAGAGTGGATTCCAGGTGGTGAAGGAGTGCTATTGCTGCGGTTGTGGCTTGCAGTAGTTGCCAGAGATGAGGCAGTTGTACTCGCACTTGCAAACAACAGTGGTGGTGAGCTAGGAGGGGTGATGTTCAGTGAGGTATTTGCTTGTACTGATGCGACAGCTTCAGTTTCTGTGGCTGCCAATGATTTCGTGGAGGTGATTTGTGGGTCAGTTGAGGATTGTGGTTTTGTGGAGGTAGATGGTGTTTCTGTTTTTAGGTCATGATCAGAGACGGGTGTTATCTGTGACTGTAACTGTGTAGGTGCCTGTGCCTGTGCCTGTGCCTGTGCCTGTGCCTGTGTCTGTGTCTGTGTGCCAGTAGCTTGCATAGCAGGTGTCTGTGTGCCAGTGGCTTGCATAGCAGCAAAGGCTAAGGAATCACAGGACTTGATTCGAGGCATGGGAGACATTGAAGAAACTGGAGGAACTGCTAGGGTGACTGTAATGCAATCTGCTGTTGCTTCCCTCAAGCTGGAACCTTTGAGTGGTCGGGGTAAACTTGACATACTATATGTGGGGGTTGGAGGTGACAAGAGATTCATCTGTGATGTGTAGGCTGTGTTGGACGATGATAAGTGATTGCACTTTGGAACTGCCAGAGAAGTTCCAGAAGTGGCAGGAGCTAAAGGAGATGCGGTTTCAGAAATGGACAATGAAACATTCCTCCCAGAAGCAGGAGGTGCGGCATCACAATCTGCATCTATTGTTGTGTTTGTTTATTTTTAGAAATTAAAAATAATTAATTAAAAAAAAAAAAAAAAAGGCAAAGAGGGCAGAAGGGTGCGCTGAGAATGACATACTACTTGCACTGTGATGGCGTCTTCTGTGCTTGCCAGAATCACCAGAGCCATCAGCAGGGGCTGCCCCGCCATCCTGGTCACCGCTGCTTCCACTATTAACACTACCGTTTACATTCGAGGATGTGGTTGTTGCATTTCCTCCACCACCCTGTAAGTCGCCGGAATTGGAACTGGCCGCCGTCGCAGGAGTCGAACCCGCGTCCTCCCCCCGCGTGCCGCCGTCGTTTCCCTTCTTGCTAGTGTCGTGCTGGCCGTGGTGGCCCCCCCCGTGGCCCCCGTGGTGATGGTGCCTCCCCGCGTGCCTGTGGTGCTGCTGCTTCTCGTCGCCGCCCACATGCACCCCCGACGACGTCGACAGCAGCAACGCCGGCGTCGAAGACGGCGCCAACGCCGAGGGCGTGGTTTGCTGTTGTGGTTGTGGTTGTTGTTGCTGCTGCTGCTGTTGGTCTGTTGTTTGGTGGTCCTGTGGCTTCTGCTTCGTTGGGCTGGGCGACGAACCGCCAGTGGCAGCCGCGGACGTGGACGTGGACGTGGACGTGGAAGAGGGAGACGATGTCGTGGACGTCGAAGTGGGTTGGGGGTGGGCGACCACGGTGTTTGCGTGCATGAGTTTGAGCTGGCTGTTGCGCGGGGCAGCCGAGGCACGGGGGCTGCCGATGCCCACCGGTTGAAGGTCCGTCATTTGGCTGTGTTCGCGTTGCGTGGGGTTTGTGTCTGTCTTGGTTGTGTCGTTTCGACTGGACACTTATGGGTTGTCCGGTATGTTGGCAGGCGTTTGGTTTTGGTTTTGGTTCGGGTCCTCCAATAAAGTGCCGGCGCCGATCGCGCTTTCGTTCGTTCTCCTTCTTTGTTCCTTTTTTTTCCTTTTTTCTTTTCTTCGGTGCTGGATTACGTTGTTTCGAGAAAACCACGGTTCTTTCCAGTGAAAGAAAAAAGACAAAGGCAAATAAAGTCCACGGCTGTTTCTTCGCTCTTGATGTAAGGGGGTTTTGCAATCGTTGGTGTTTGTTTTTTTTTTTGTTTCTATAGTTTAACAACCACAAGGTAGTTTACTGATGTTTACAGCCAGGGCCACCTCGTCCTTTGGGGTGAGGGGTTGCGGTTCCTGGGTTAGCGGCTTTCTCACTGGCTAGTTTGTCTTCTTCACGCTTTTTGACTGCTCGCGCTGCTTCATCAAATACAGCGGCTAGCCCTTCCTGGGAAACAAGGTAAAATATACAACGGCAATAAAAAAAATGTTATACCTGGGTCAGTGCAGAGCATTCCACATACTTGGCAGCTCCTATCTCACGTGCCAATGCTTCTCCCTGTAAACATACCCCGTTAATCGGGGGCCATTGGAAATGTGAAGATAACCTGTGCTAGTGTTGATGATTTCTTGCCTGGAACTTTCCGTTGGTCCATCTTGGTACCAACAAGTACAATTGGTGGAACTGGTGTGGTGTGTGATTGAATTTCAGGGTACCACTTGGTGCCTTTAGTAAGGTAAACGGGACATTATTAAATACCTTTGATGTGACGCGGGCAACGGATTGACTATCTATAATTGAAAAACAAATTACAAAGACATCGGTTCTAGTGAGAGTTAGGTTAAACAAAAAAACAAGAAGAAACGAACCCAGTGTAGCTCAATGGTCTCAAAGAGTCATAGTCATCGGCTCCTACTAGTGTCAGTACTGTGGGTAGGCATAGTATTCACAAACCACTGGTATCCCACAATCCAAAAGCTATGGGGTACCCATCTACAACGGCGTTGGCATTATAGTTGTCCTGAGGCAGTTAAATCGCAGTGCGCATTAATAACAGGGACATACGAAAACAGTTGGTACATATTCACCCGGGAAGCTGTTTGTTGTGTACGAAATGAGCAAGCACGTCTTGCCTTGATTGTTTTTTGAGTTTTATTTTTGTTATTATTTTTAGTTTAATTTTGTTTCGTTTTGTTTTTTGACCCGTGTTTAGCTTCAATTAATTCCATAAGTACCAAATGCGAGCAAGGAAAAGGGATTGGTTTTTGTTTTTGTGTTTTGTGCTGTTGTGCTTACCGACGTTGCTATCACCAATGACCATAACCTTCAACTCATAAAGGTGCCCATCGGTCGACATTTTTGATATATTATAGAAAAAACCCCGATGTACACGGGTGGGTGTAACACCCAATTCCTTGATTGCTTTTTTCTTTTTAAAATGAATTAAAATCGGAGAAAACAAGTTCCAACGACACCCAAAGCTCAGTTCCTCAGCCAATTCAGTGCCTGGTGACCATCTCACACCTGGCAGGATTCTACCCTCAGAAAGGCATCCCTGCCAAGTGCCTCCATCATCGAGAAAAGCTGTTTAGAGAAGCACATTAGATTCAGTACAAGATTTTCTGTACCCTGCCATCATTTTGACAAGAAACCGAATTTCAAAAACAAAAAACTCAAGGGGACGTGACTACACTGTAGTGCGTTGCGTCCGTTCCCTCCCCCAACACCCAACCCATAATTCAGCGCCGGCGGCCATCGCGATGACCACCAACGCCCGCGGAGGCAGCACTCCCCCGCCACCTAATTCCCCTGCGCCGATGCCACCGCCGCCAACGGTGGCCCCGCCGATTCCACAACAACAGCAAATAAATGGAGGAGGAAGTGGTGGTGGTCCGTTGTTCCCTACGACCGGCGGCGGAAGTGGCGGTGGCGGCAACGGTACTGGTAGTAGTGGCGGTGGCGTTGCGTCGCACCGTGACAGATCTGAACTGCCGCTTATGAGGACGAGATCTGGCCACATGGTGGCTCCTTCTGTCATTTCCGTGCGGGCGCACGTTCCGCCTCCCCCGCCGGCCACAGGCACTCCTTTAGTCGTAGGCGGAGGTGGCAACAGCGGCACGAACGGCCTTTCTTCGTCTAACAATCGCATCGACACATCCCCAACACCGAATAGTGGTTCGCACACAAATCCAAACCAGCAGCCATCACAACAACAACCAAATTCATTGCCTTCGCCACAGACACAGACACAAGCTCAAACTGAAACACAATCTCCAACTCAGCAAACTGATACCTCTGAACTCACACCAGAGGAGAGAAGGTCGTTTGCTGCCAACTTCAGGCTGCTGTTTCAGTATTCACAGCAGGAGCCGGAACCAGATCGACCTGTGGATGACAGTGGTCTAGAATTACCTCCTACACCAGCTCCTCTCCCTCCTGGAGCTCAACCACCACCACCTTCCCGTATTTCTGAGCTGGAATGTGAGACTGCACTCCGCGTGCTGATCAACTTATGCATAAAAGGTCACTCAGTTTCCCAATTCAATCTGATAATTCCTCACTTTTCCCAGAATCTGCTAGAGATTGGGTTTTCAAACTTGGATTGGGTCCTATTATACATTGTCTGACTGATAAAAGTGAAGTATGACTTGAACTCACGTTTAAATAAACAATTGTTTTCCTAAAATATCTTGAGTCCCTTTGTTGCCTTTAGCCTCTATCGAATCAGAGTGAGAGTAACCCTTATGAAGGTAATTGTTATGATGGACTACTGGTTGCTGAGTCATGTTGCCATGTCAGGTTTTCGTTCCATTTCAATTGCTTTTACTTATTTTCTTCCCACGTTTTCAGTAAGCACCCGTCAGCAAGCGGAAGCAATACTTCCACAACCAGTGGTGGACTCCATCGTTGATATTTTATCCAAAGCAGTCATTGCTGATGTTGTTGAGAAAGCAGTCTGGTTTATGACAAACCTATGTCAATCCAGTATCTCCTCCTTAAAGCAGGAACATCGTTAATATGCACAGAGGATTCCTGTGATATTCTCACACAGAGTAATGTATGTGACTATTTGCTTGATAGATTTACTACCTGCAACGTTCCAAACCTTTTACTTGTAATTGCCACAGTATTAAGAAATTTGATGAATCCTGGTATGTCAACTTATATCACAACTATTATTGAAGTTAAAGTGGGAGAACGAAAATGGAAGGGAGGAAATGTGTATAGCCTAAATTAGGAATAGATTGCTGTTCATACTATGCTGCAAACAAGTCTATTTTTTGCAAGAAACAGGGTATTAAACGGGTATGAATCTTCCAATATACAGGTACTGAAACTCAAATTATGCGAAGGTTATACAACTTTTGGAATCAAAAGAAGACGTCAGTATAATGGCATCATTAAACCTCCTATGTGTTCTTGGGGGAAGTGGAGGTATTCGGGTTGAAACAATCTTGTAACTCTTACTTTAATGTCAGAATTGACGGATTTGATCCGCAAGATAATTATTGCTTCTGGAGCCCTTCCTCCACTATTTTCAATTGCTGCCAATGGCACTGCAACTCAAAAGGAGCGAGCACTGCACATCCTTATTGGTCTTTCTATGCTTGGTACGATCTAGCTAATGAGTTGGGTCTTACTTGAGTTTAGAGGGAGCACAGCAGAAACTTCTTAATGCTGGGTGCTTGGGTATAATGCTTGGTAATAAGCATATGCCACCATTGTGTCTTTTAATTGTTAACAGATTTACTTGGCAACGAACCATATGACACTCTCACCTTATTTGCGGTGATCATTTTGCAAAATCTATCATGCTTCCGTAAATTTCTTCTAATATTGTTTCAATTTAACACTCCACAGCGGAGGTGAGATCTGAATTTCAATTTTCTGGACTTCTTGAGCATCTTAAAAAAATATTGAGCCCTTCTACAAATGAAACACTTCTTCTACACGCTTGTAGTCTCTTGTCCAATCTTGCACTCCATGGTTATATTATCCCCCCCCCCCCCTTTCCTCTCAACTTGACATTAGAGCTCATACGCCTGGAAATGCTACATGGTAGAATGACACAACATATCAGGCAATTACAAGCATCACCCCAGCTTCCGCCTAAAGTGAGAGATTCTCTAGAATCTACACTTAACAGTTTGAGTGTAACAGGTGAAAGCCATGCTAATCAGTGGCCCCTAACCTAATTTCTTTCTCCTAAAAAGTTTCTGCTACTTCTGTTGAAGAGTTCAAAGGTGTACAGCCGCACTCCCAGGTCCGTTCAATATCCACTTTAAATTACAATTGAAATGCTTGCAAAGACCTGGGTAAGTGGAGGTGCCATGTCTCGCAGAGCACATTGCAAGTCACTTTTTCTTGACCAAGACTTCATTGTTAGAACCCGTATTGTGAAAGAAATTATGTCCACAGAAAACACATATCTAAAGAGCCTTGGAATATGCCTCAATGTACTACTTTGAGACCTATTTTAAACACTGAAATGAAATTGTGCAGCACTACAGGAAACCTCTCTTAGATGGGACCCTCATTTCTGTACCTGATGTTGAATTTGTATTTGGCAATATGGAAGAGGTATAACTTCAAAGTAACAACGGCACCCAACACTCTGCAAAATAGATTGTTAAACTAGGAAAATCGTTTTTGGAATCTCTCAATGCTACTTTAGACACCTGGGGCCCAGACTCCATCGTCAGTGTCATTTTTACGAATTTGTGGCAGGTGTGGTGTCAACTATGTGAGTGTAACCTTACTGTCCTGTGGAGGGCCCACTGGAATCAGTGTACAACCGATATCTAGTCAATTACGATAAGCGAATGGAGCTATTCATGTCACACTTTGAGTCAAAGCCTACCCTCAAAGAGTGGGCGCATGTATGCCTTTTTAACGAGTATCGTGTATAACACATTACTAGCACGTCAGCCAAGAGAAAGAAGTCAACACCTTTGATGTTTGGAGCTTTTTGATTCTACCAATTCAGGTAGCACTTCTGAAAAGCCATTCTCTAATTCTAAACAGCGAGTGCCCCGTTACATTCTACTTCTCCAAGTACAGCTCCAGTTGTAGTTAAGTTTTTCACTTACCTAATACAGAGTCTTTTAAAATCGACTCCTTCAACTCACCCCGATCATATTGGGTTGAAAAACACGATTGCTGTTGGCACTAAACTTCTTGACAGCTTAAATGAAGCAAAAAGGTGGGCAAACGAAAAATAAAACCGCCAAGGCAACTAATCCGTCAATTTACTAGGGCCTCTGAAAATAAAATGCGTGTACCAGATATTCAGAAAAACCTTGTCAACCCCCCCCCCAGAGGTGCCTTCTTAATATCTGTTGAACTTTAACAACAAAATCAGGGCATTGTAACTCCAACCCGCATGTTTGTGAAAGAAGGTGCCATTCTCGAAATTAGAGGCGAACGCAGCAGCAAATACCGCTATCTGTTCCTATTCAACGATCTGTTGCTCGTCACAATTCAGCAGCGGTTATCCAAGAAATATAAAATCTTGGCAATAATCGACCTTCGGAAATTGAGTATTGTTGACTGTCCCAATGACCGTATGCTCAACTCCACTCACAAATGCATCCTACTCCACTAACCAACAACAGCAAGTACTCCAACCATTCAACACCGATTCAACCTACTCTGGATCACTGACAGGGATCCACAGCAAAATGTATTATCAGCCACTGCAACATCCCCAGAAGAGAAAGCAGAGTGGATGGAGCAGCTCAGAAAGTACTCCAAAATAGTAAAATCCTCACCACAGCACAGACTGTAAAAAAAAAAAGAAAAATAGGCAGCTTGTTGAATATTAACTACACAACATTTTTTTTGAATCTACACAAAAAAAAACCGAAACCTCTGTCACTTTTGCTCTGTCATGGGAGGCCCAGTGACAGTAAGGCCTAAGGTTCATTAGGAGCATTCAACAAAGGGAGACACAAACCTCCTTGAGAGAAGCTGGAAAACTTGATAGCACGTTGGCCCAGTTCTGGGCACCAATCAACGTGTGTATTTGTACAAGGGTATCCAACAGCATTTGTTTTACTTGTGGGGAAGGTTGGTTACTCAGCACACTGTCACAAAAGTACGGCAAAACAGAAACACTTGATGCTGAGTTGTGTCGAAAAAGTGAACACAGTCCAATCAACACAGTGTCCCTGTGCCTGCCGGCTTTCTTTCGAATTAATACACAAAGATCCTAGTAGATATTTAAGAGTGGTTACTAAAGTGGTTTCATACTCTTAGGTGTTCCGGGGTCATTAAATTTGTAGCTGATGTTGGTGCAATGAAGCAGATTTGACATAGGAGAACTGCAGAGTTTCGCAACAGACTTCTGCTTTACTATAAAAACGGCAATTTGGCACTTATTCTGTATAAACCTGTGTGCCTTGCAGTTGGATTGAATAGCAATCAAATTCCCAATAAGAACTGGGCCCCACACTTGAAAATTTTCATGGTAGTGGATAACGGTTTCACTCAGGGCAAAACAAGCATGTGTGCACACAGTAACGAGATCTTGGTAAAACTTTTATTTTTAAAAAAATATAGAAGAAAGAGAGGTATTAGGCCGATGAGAGGGCGGCTCACCTGGATTGATACTTTCCAGAAGGACAGGCATGATGAAACTTAATGACGGGGCAATGTCGGGCACACAAAAAAAAAATAACTCGCCAAAAAGGGCAAAGCAGCTTTCAAGTAAACTTGGAAAATGAATATTCTTAAGGACATGTCAGTCAGAATAGAGCACAGGAAATAATACCCTTTTTGCTAAGCATGCACATAAAAGTGGAGGAATATTGAACTGCCTGAAAAGAGGGACAATAGGCTCCCGCATTACTTGAAATATACTACAAAGAAGGTTAAGTGCCATTTCTAGAGCTTCCAAATTCATCCCCTGGAATTGTAAGATAAGAGAGGTAGTGTTGGAAGAACTCATACAGAGGTTAGAGTGTTCGAGATTAAACCCGAACAGCGCCCAACAAGTGAAGGCGCATAAGGGGCAAATGTTTGTCCCATTGCAGCAACAATAGCAGTAAAACATTCCATTAAAGGGGCCAATTCTGTACTGTGTATGTTTAGAAAATAGTCAAATATCACATACATTGATCCAGTACTTGTCATCAGGAAGGGAGTGCCATTTTGTTCCCAAAGGAGTAAGTAACAGACTTTGGAGAACAGGTGATGCAGCAACTGCGTCACAAGCACAATCAACAACAGCAGATATGGCCTCATAAAGTGGATACCCCTCACCATTCTTCTGTGATAGTGCCAACATTAAACCACTCAAAACACTGTTGATGTATGGCATTTGTAGATCCTGGTCTATTAGTTTTTCTGCTACGTGCGTTATAGACCTGAAGGAAATTGAATTAATATAAGGTAAACTTCTGAGAAAGGGAAGATAAACCGGCAAGCAGAATCTCTCACTGTCTGGGAAAGGTCGTTATTGATGCAGGTAATGATCCCAGCAAGTATTGGTTGCACAATTTGTTCTCCCAGAGATAAAAGACTAACAGCATAACGAGACAAAGTCCAACAAGTGGTCGACCGCACATGAATCTATGTTGGTTAATAAAATGAAATAATTAGCAGTGCACAACCTGTGGGTGGAATAATTGTGCTGTAAGGAATGCCGACAAATCTGAAATGTGTAGTAAAACTCCCTGTTTGCATCCTTCAGAAATTGCACCAAGGATGAGGATCCCGCACTCTACAACTAGAAAAAATCACAAGGATGTCAAAATCCACTCTAGATACATTGCCATTTATCCGACTTCAGCAACCCGGATGCAATGGGAAGGAGAACAGGAAGACATAGATCCTTAAAATAGAAAGCTACGGAATCCAAAGCTGCCACAGCAGATTTCCGAATTGTCCACTCGGAGTTAGAATCACTACAAAAAATTAGAGAAGAGATAGCATGTGACAAAAGGATAGTGATACTATTCAGAGCTCTCCAAGTCCAGTGCATTTGCGTCAGTTAGGACCATTTTCTTAGGTAATAACTGCAGAATTCTAGGTTTTGTGGAAAAAGAAACATTATTCCAAGGCTTCATGGAAGTTTACTCACTGGGTTAAGTATGGTCTCAAACTTTCTGCACAAGTGTCGGATGAAAAAATAAGGAGCCAGAATTCACATGCCTCTAGCCCTATTTCTTCGTCAAGATCCTGAAGGCTTTAACATAAAATTAGAAGGCAAAGTAATTGATTACATCAGTGCAAGTCAGCATGTAAGAAACAACAGTTGGCATGTGTGGTAATAGGCATTCAGAGTGGAGTTCAGCAAGGCAACCAAATATTTTGCACAAAGCGAGCTTCACCCTCAATGACTTATCTACCGTCAGCATGACTAGATTCTATTTGAGCTCTCGATTAAAGGTGTTTGCAATATAGATTTTAGGAAGCTCTCACTTGCATCAGCGAGTCAATTCTCTCTCCAACAGTATCTGGCATAGAGGCAATAAATTCATAAATGCACATTAATGAATAATAGCGGAAAGGTTCTGAGTATATGGTGGGATGACTTATGGTGAGGTTGAAAGGTAACCGTGTGTGGATTCAAGAGACTTAACGAGAAGTGGGAAAATGGTCAGAATAGGCTTTCCCATAGCGCCGTTGTCAAAAGATGATGTGTGATCCTCACAGAGTATGTGTAGGAGGTACAGGCCTCCTTCGACGCAATGGACATTGGAATCACAAATTAAGCATGTAACATATGGAAGTAATTCAGGCCAGTCTTTTTTAAACCAAGGAAGAGTCAGCTACACTGATCAATTTAACAAGGCATACCAAGGAAGGATCTCGGAAGCCTTCCAACCAGTACGGTAATTACGTTTGCTACTGCACGTCTGACAGCAAGAGAACTATCAGCAATAAGTGGCAGGATGGCTGTCTTGATCGCTGCCATTGCTGGCGACGTGGCTGGCACATGCAACATCGCATTTTTTAGGAGAAGTGCAGCCACCTCACGAATGACTTGGGGTTGGTCAGCTGAATGAAGGGCAAGGAGCAAAAAATTTGACCAATCAGGGAGGCGTCCCAATCTCTCGTGTTGCTGAAAAAGGTTCAGGACTGCGACATAAAAAGCGCAGCACAACAAAAGAAAATTGTTACGTACGACACGAACGGTTTCCTGCTTGGTTGGATCTAGTGTGTCTCTTAGGAATTCATTCACTTGCACAACAACATCTGGCGATGGCGACCACCCACTCATTATCCAATAATTTATTCGAAAAGAAGTCAAAACAAATGCATCTGGACTTGTTTTTTTTTGCAGAAAGATCAGAGCCGAAGGGGCACACGGCAGGGAAGTGGTGTCATTGTAAAATCACAACGATTTCCCAGTGGTAAGGGATGGGTTTCACTTGCGACGTGTCGGTTCAAAGATGAAGTGACGACAGGCTCAAAGTGCGAGGCATTGATGTAGATGTGGATATGATTGAGAGCCTCCTGTGTGGTGATTGTTCGTTAATCATATCTTGGCTTCTTACAAGCTCAAATGCAGTGGCTGAGGTTGGGAAGAAGGGTAGGGATTAGGGAAAATTCAAGGATTAAAGGCATATTCTGGGAGTACACACAGTTTGGAGTTGATAACAATTTGCTTTTGAGCTCGGCGAGTCTTTGCTGCCTGGGGGGATTTTGGGTAAGCAATAGCGAGCATAAAGGTCACATTAAATTCACGCACCTAACGGCGCGATCCTGCAACTGGTGGCGTATGTTGGCCAACTTTGCAGCTAATGAAGCATCTAATGCGGCATCTTCTGGAGAAAGACCAACAGCTTTTTCCGCCTTGATTGAAACTACAAGATCCGAGAGCACACTGACCACTAAAGCCTCATAAGAACGGCATGGATTCAAATAGACAAGGTACTGTATTGCATCAAGTGGGGAAGGGCATATGAAAACGGGTCCACCAAATCAGGTAAGTAAAACGGGTGCGGGGATTCAACAAATTGTTCAAACTCATAGCTGTCATCCCACAGGGTCATAACTGCCCCCTTTCAAGATGCACAAATTTGAGTGCCCTGTTATTTTACTGATTGGCATACTTTGTTTTTGTATACATCGCAGTAGTTTGGACAGGAAAATAGTGTTATAACAGGAGGCATATCAAACTCCTCCAGGTAATGCTCCTGGGGGATGTTACTAAACACCAAAAAGAAGAAAAAAACCTTAAAGCCTGCTTCTACAACTTGGTGAGCCCGAATAATTCCGACAAGGTTGTTTACTTTCAAAAAAGATTTTAGAGCTGCGGGACCATAGAACCATGACGTTTGGCGGGGTGTATTTTGTACAAAATCCGTTTCTCGCCAGGCCTGCCCTTAACAATGAGTCGTGGATGTGAAAGAGAATAAAGAACCCTGAGTTCTTCTGGTGTTGCATTCACAGGAAGTTCTTCAAGTGGATCTGACCACAGTAGATCACTGTGATAAACTCTTAAATTTAATCAAATACAGAGTATGTCTACCAAAGAGGGCCTTCCGTCTCAGGTTCCTTGAAACGATCAATCAACTCAATCTCTCTAATCTACCAGAAGTGTAAAGCGAATTTCAATACACAAGCTTGGACTTATTCCACCATGAACAGCCATATAAGTTCCAACACCAGCAGAGTGCAGAAGTGCACATAAAGGAAGAGCATCAAAGAGGGCCAAGAATTCTTGATACAGCTCTTCCGAGTTGTATTTAGTCTCACCTTTGCTGAGTCAACGTCAAAGGAAAGATGTGAACTCACACTCAAGAGCAAAAGTCATGTACTCAGCCATCATCCTTGTTTCATGATTACCCCTTAACATGAAAATTTGTTGGGGGAAGTGGAGTTTGAGTGCAAGCAGTAGAAAAATGATTTCCGATGAGAAGGCACCTTTTTCCCTACTATTAGCACTATTGTGCTTTGAGCAACAAAGTAAAACCTCTGTCAACATAATCCCCCAAGAGCAGGAGCTTTCTATTGCACCAGGTTTTTAAGTCACCAAGCATTTCAAGTAAGTCGTAAAACTGTCCATGTGTATCCCCAATTACTTATTTAGGGTAAGGCAAGCTGAATAAAGCTGTCAAAAAAAAAATTAAGTTTACTAACTAGTTACTTCTGCGTGGAGGAAAAGCACATTCGGTTCTGCTGCAATCAGTTCTCTTCCCATTTTTACCAACTTGATTGCAGCAGGGATGTCAAGTTTTCCTATAGAAAGTTTAGAGTTAGTAAAAGTGCTGATAAGAGTCAGACGGTTCCTCTCCCTACTCAGGAAGAGGGCGCCAAACTGAACAAGAAAGGGAAATACCTTCGCGTGCAAGGTGACCTCGTAGAATGTTCAAATTTGGCAGCTCATCATTTGAGAAAAGAAGTTCAGTGGTCAGAGGTCTTGTTTCGGGAATAGGGACAGCCTGATAGTGTCAAGAGACAGAAAAGAAAGTGAGTTGAGGTTTTTCTTATTTTTTATTTTTATTTATTTTCTTTAAAACAAAAACCTACCGATACAACTCTCTCAGTTCCAACCTGCCTGGGCACAAGTTGGGTGTAATCTCTCCTTCCTGCTCTGTTTTTTTTGTTGTTGTTTTTTGTTTTGCCAGTGAGGAAAAGCCAGCATGCCGAGGCCAAAAACCAACCACTGACAAACCCATTTTGATCTTGGTCTGGCACACTGAATGCTGACAATGGCGTGGTGTGGCATGACACGCTCTTCGGCATCTTCCTGCTCATCATCTTTTTTTTTTCTTGTGCTTTTTTACGCTGGGTTGCAGTGCAACACGGGGATCCAGGAAACCCTGTTCCGTGAAGGAACACTTGTATTGATTCTTGTCAAGATCCTCTCAGAGGTGAATACTGGTTACAAGCCCATCACCTACAGGACTCAGTGGTGTGCTATCTCGAGAGCCAAAGATCTGTCGGACTCAGAGAGATCTTAATCAAATCCAGTGGAAGAAAGATCAAACCCCCCTTTCACGTGCAACGGCACAGGTGTCGTCTCTGCGAAGGAAATGGGATCGAGGATAGGAAAGGTTTTCGCGCAGAAAGAAATCCGTATGGTGATGCTTGGTTTAGACAATGCGGGAAAAACAAGTTGAGTTGGTCTCCGTCATTTGTCCTCTTCCCCTTAACTTCTCTTTCGAAACACTCGTGCCTTTCTAACCACACGCACACACTCCCATAATTTGGAAACTTTGGGGGTACTTATATTCGTGTAGCCGTCTTGTATAAACTAAAACTCGGGACTCTGAGTGTGTGCACAACAGCCACGTTAGGCTTCAATGTAGAGTCGATTAACTACAAAAAACTAAAATTCACTGGTATGCATCCTCCCTTTATGTTGAACTTTTTTTTTTTTTAAGAAATACAAAAGTTTGGGATGTTGGAGGGCAGGACAGGTTGCGACCCTTGTGGGCTCAATTTGTATTTCTCTAAAACATTCGTTCTGTTGATGCTAACTTACTGCTTTAGTTTGAAGGGACACATGCCCTGATTTATGTAATTGACAGCTGTGACCATTCAAGAATTGAAGAGGCACATAAAGAGTTCATGAGCGTCATCACTGCCCCATCGATGGTTAATGCAATCATTCTAGGTATGGCATGACTGAATTACTTTTGGTTGTGGTAAACACTGATCCTTTCTATAGTATTTGCCAACAAGAATGATCAACCACACGCCCTAGGAGTGGAAGAAATTACAAACGCATTCTCCCTGGACAAGCTTTCACACAGGATTCTTCACGTTCAGTCCTGTTCTGCCCTCACAGGAGATGGAATAGAGGCGGGCATGGAGTGGTTGTATAGTCAACTTCACACTCCATGAAGATTGGCCTGTCAACCCAAATGTGTAATTTTGTAACAAATTGAGATTTTGACTTGCTGTGGAATAACAATATTGGACGTTTCAGTCAAAAACCCGCCACACAAACAAAAAACGAGAACTATCATCAAAATCAAACGAAATGCACTGGGTGCGCCCAGTGGATAAACTTGTTTTTTGTTGGTTGTTTTTATTTTTCATTCATTATGCCGTTTTTTGACTGAAACGTCCAATACCAAACGCTGTCCATTGTCGAGCCAGTTGCCACGCCCACTCCGTCGTTGGGCTACCAAAAAACGCCACCCCAAAAACTCAGTTACGAGAACCACTACAACAAAACGAAACAGTATCGAAGGCCTAGAAGGCACCTCGTCGTTTCAATGCAAACTCACCCCATTGGTGTGCCTCGAGGCGGCCGCGGGCCGTGGCGTGGTGCCGGGAACCGGCGGCAGGGAGCCCAAAGGTGCCGCGGAGGAGGCAAACGATAGTGACGTACGTGACCCTGCGGGACTTGACTTGGCGCCATGTGTGGGCCATTGGGGGCACGACAGGTCAAATCACCAAATCGGGCGCTATGACTCAAGGAACTCCCCCCGCGCCGTCATCAGCCACCCAACGTCAGTCACTGGCCAATGACTTGATTCACTCCTTCGACTCTGCAACCTGCCTGTGGTGGCACTTGGGGGTCTATGGGAGAGACCACACCAAAACCACTCGATGCACTCCCCTCGTACCCTATTAATAATGTCTAGACTGCATCGAAATCCGGAGCCGGCGACTGCACATAACTATTGGTCAACACCCAGATCAAAACCCCGGACCAGACATCAAAATCATAAAAACCAAAAAAATGCCATCGTGGGTCTATGTGGCGGATCTGCACAAAGGCACTACCACGGCGATGATAACGGCTGCCATCAAAAAACTGGTTGACAAAAGGATCGTCACGATAACCGGGTACAACTACGCCCTTTTTTCTTCTTTTCTTTTTTTTTTTTTTCTTAACGTCACCACAGAACCTGTATTGTGCATGACGCAAAGAGATCTAGATACCACCATGGCACACCCAGTCATAGGTGGATCGAATTTGGGGTCGAGAGCGAGCGTGACCAACTGCTTCGCCTTGGTGTTCTCAAGTACAAGATGTCTGCAACTGAAGAATTCACGGCCCCTATAGTTCTCAAGGCTGACCCGCCGCCCAGCCTGCTCCTGCCGGTTGTCCTCGCTATCGAGCCTCCACATCCCCAGCCTCCTATGCCTAAGCTCTCAGCCACCACAGAGGAAGCTGTACCCGGGAGCATAGCGGGCACAACTGCCGCCACAACATCACCCACTACAACTACCTCTTATCATGAAGAGGATGGCGTTATCGTGATCGACTGATACTGATGCACACACCGTAAGGGTCTTTCCCAGTCTGCACAAAGAACTGCCCCGTTGTCTCGCGGCCCCTTTGCCTATTGAAGGAAATACATTTTTGAAGAATTTTTTGTCACATACATTATCAGCGAGGTACGAAGGTGCTTAACGGCGGCAGTCGTCGTGATTTGACGTTCCAAAAACCAACCAAAACAACAAGAGACACAGAGTCCTCATCATCATCATCATCATCTCTCCAACTCTCTCCAGTTTCCACCAGAAGAATCGTGGGTGGTGGTTTCCCAGCCCAATCGGCAGAGCCGCGGCCAAGAAACATCAACCACAACCCCTCCAGTTTCCACCAGAGAGATGTCAGATATTGGAGAGCAATCCACAGCAAGTAATCCTCCAATAATCGCAGTAATCCATGATAAGCAAGCCAAGCCAGCAAAGGTATAACCACAATACGAAATTTCATCCAAATAATGAATGCAAATTAGGTTAAAAAGGAATTGAATACCCAATAGAAGCCTGTAATTGCCACCTAAAAGCCTTCTTGACAGTGTTTCAAAAGCACTGTACGCGGCGGAGTTGTACAAAACGGAAAAGGCTTTTGTGTTTACTGCAAGGAGGTAAGGAAATAACAACAAACACTGCGGAACAATACAACAGCCAACAAAAAACGAAACACCAAAATTCGAGGCACACATACGCGGCACACACAAGAAAAGTAGATAGAACCAACCCGGACCGCCTTGTTGCCGCTCGTGTTTTGTTATTTGGTTTTTGTTATGATTTTGTACCTTTTTGCGCTTTAATTATTCTCCCCGAGAAAAATTTCGAAAATTTTGCAACTGGGACAGTAGCACTAAGGGGAAAAAAGTTCGGAGGTACACTTAGGAAGTGGGCCCAGAAGACTGTTAGAACTTTAGAACTCACAGTAAGAAACATGCGGGTCCAACACCACAGGACAGCCATCTGAGGCAAAACCACACTGCCGGGTGTGATCCTTGGAAGGAAAAGGGGAGCCTGAGAGCAACTCCGCCGAGGAATGATTCTGGGTTCCTGAGCCCTTGATGATTTCCCACAGCTGCACCATTGGGTTCCTCCGCACCCAAACCCACTACCGGTGCAAGAAGTAAGGGATTCCCCAATACCGGGGTAACAAGGGAGCGGTGAGACTAGGTTCTGGGACTCATTGTTGGTTCCTTGGGTTGTAACCCACTTTGGACTTGCATCCCCATCATTCAATCCGATGCCCTTCCTTGTAGATAGTCTCACAGGCTCAGGTTGCACGACCACAGTGTACCTCTCTTATTCTTCTTCGTGAAAACCGGAAACTTCGATTGATTTCCCATAAGAATGGCACGCGGCCGTGTGATGATACGAGGAGCGGTGGCATTGGGGGCGTTCCTGACTGCCTCGATTATTGTTGTGTGTGAAATATACTGGCTGTCGTCGGGTACATCCGCAGGATCGGGCGCACATCCGCAGGGATTTCCGCCTGGACCGCGGGTTCCCGGCCCACGCACGACCGACACCCCCGCCCGCCCCTCCGCGGGGCGCTTTCTCGAGGGCCCCCCTGCAGCGAGAGACATCTACGCGGTGGGGGACCTGCACGGCGACTTGGCCGGGGCCCAGAGGGTGCTGCGGGCGCTGGGGCTGCTGCGGCCCCGCCGAGCCCGCCACGGCGAAGGAGGCCGGGGCGGGGGCGGGGGCGGGGGGCAGGCCGCGGGGCCCACTGGGGACTGGGAGTGGGCCGGCGGCGACGCGGTCCTGGTGCAAATGGGCGACCTGGTGGACCGGGGGAACCACTCCATGGAGGTGCTGGACCTGTTGATGGGCCTGGCTGCTCAGGCCGAGAGCGAAGGTTCTGAGTTTTTCCTTTGCCCCCCCCCACTGTTGCCATTTTTCTGTGTGGGATTGCCTTGTGGGGCTACATTATTCTAGTCCTTCACTCACCTACAGGCATTCACGCGCAGGTGGGGCTGTAAGGGTTTGTCTTGGAAACCACGAGGCATGGTTTGCACTGCATAATACTGAATTATTACTATGAATGTCTCTGACCATGGTCTTGTTACTACTCTCTAGATGATGAACCTCGCAGGAAATTTGCGCTATGTATCTGCTGGAGACACCCAAGCTTTTGGGGGTGCAGCCGCAAGGAAAAAAGCCTTTTCTGCAGAAGGACACTATGGAAAATGGGTTCGCTCCATGATGAAGGCAGTGGTCATAGAGGGTGACACTGTATTTGTGCATGGAGGACTTTTACCTGCAGTTGCAGAGCTTGGAGTTGCCCGCGTGAATAGATTGATCAATATAGAATTGCGCAAGGCTGCTGGGGACTTTGACACAAATGAAACTGTGGATGAAAGTGGATATTCTGAGGGTTTTTCCTGGCTCTTGGGGAATAAAGGACCAATGTGGAACAGAGATATTGCAAAAGGTGATTGTGACTCTATGCATAAATCTCTCAAAATTCTGGGTGTGAGTAGAATGGTTCTTGGCCACAGCTTCCAGGAGGTTGATAGTGGTTTTTTTTATCCTCCTTGATACTTACATTTTCTCAGAGGGGTGTCACAAGTGCCTGCAATGATTCTCTATGGCTTATTGATGTTGGTATTTCTGCAAGCTTTGGCTCCCACACTCAAGCAATTAAAATAAAAGGAAACGAGGTTTCTATTATCTCTGGTTCCTAACTTTCTACCTTCCTATCACTCTTATTTTTGGTTTTTTCCCTTCTTGTTGTGTACCGAAATCTGTGCGCAGATCTGATCAATCTTACAGTTCTGTAAATACGAAAAAGTCAAGTCGAGTTGTGTTTTTACGATAAAGAAAAAATAAAAAAACCATGCTAGAAGAAGTGGAGGGTGACGTTGTTCCCCTGCTGAATTGCACTCGTCATTCGACTGTCCCAGATCCAGAGGAGCCAACAACGACCGGATCTACGTCAGCAGCACGATCAGATCACAGCCACAGAGGTGGGGAACACGCGAAACGTAGTAAGCACAGCAAATATCGTCGTAGGCATCACAATGCATCTGATGGAGACCACGCAAGGAGACATTCGTCAAGGTCTGCTTCTCCTAGAAACTCGGAATCTTCAAGTTCTACGACTACAAGCGCGTCTCTTGCGCCTGAAGTTAATATGGCGCTGTTGGCGGCGAGAGACACCTCTGGTTTTGAGTTGGACGACGTGACTGCTGCAAAATACGCCAAATATGCGAAAATGTATGATTCTAGAGAAGCAATGCTTGTGAAAATGTGGGACACCTGGCGTGCGAAATGTGGCATTTCTGGAGACAATTTCCCTTCAAGTGCACTTCTTCTCACGACCATATTGTCTCCTAACATTCACGTAGGGGCGAAATTGGTACCCTTGAAAGAATTTAGATACCTCGTTTACAAGGGAATCCCCAGAAAGTACCGACCTAGGGTAGAAGATCCTCACTAGATCATTTTCATTGTTACCAAACTACCCCAGCTGTGGAAAATAATCAGCGGGGCTGCAGATTTACAAGCAAGTGAACCCTCCAACTACTATAGAGATCTCGCCAGAAGGGCAGAACAAGAGGATACCTACTTCAAAGTTGCTATAGAAAAGGTTTCTACACTTATCATGGCGAAATAATAACATAGTAGGATTTGAGCCGTACATTTCCAAATAACTCCTATTTTGGGGATTCAGACCTTGGATATGTCGAGTCGTTGCGACACGTACTACTTGCGTATTCCGTTCGAAATAGGACTGTTGGTTATTGCCAGGTTTCTGGATAATACCAGAATAGAAAAAAACCTAAAAAGGGACGGTTTTTTAGAGTATGAACGTCCTTGCAGCATGGCTTATTCTCCACTTGGAAAGTGAGGAAGATGCATTTTGGGTACTTTGTTCCATTGTTGAATATTTATACCAAAGTTACTATACGTCAAGCATGCTGGGTGCTCAGGTGTGCTTCTTTTTGAGCTTAGTTTTTGATTTTAAGTCTGTTAAGATTGACTTGAGAATTCTCAAAGAGTTAGTCACACAAAATTTCCCCAATGAACACCAGCACCTAGAAAACATGTCATTATCATTGCCGCTACTGTGTACCAAGTGGTTTCTATGCGTTTTCATTTCACTGCTGCCCACTGAAGTAGTGCCAATGATACTCTTGAAAAATACTCACTGATGAATTATAGACATGCCTGAGAGTTTGGGATTCCTTTTTACTCTACGGCTCCATGATAACCTTCCGAATTTCGTTGTCCTTGTTTAGCCAGTGCTCACGTGAGATAATGAGGTAATAAGTTAGAAGGTGAGGTCAGTTGGCTCACGTGTACTAGCTCTACATCACCAACTGATGTTATCATGCTTTTCCAAGAGAAGCCTTTATTGTGTTTCAATCACCCGCAATTGTTCAGGGTATCTTTTTACGACGATCACTTTTCTTTCTCAGCCGCATTAGGCAATAAAAAGAATGGATCATATTACCTACAAAAGACTCGATTTTCTCCATGCCAAGTTTTCTGATGAAATAAAAGCAGAAATGAATGAAGTACATAAAATGCGGGATGTACAGCAGCTACAGAACTTAACTCGCTGTATGTCTGGAATTATGCACAACTTCCATTGACTCTTTCTTTGAGTTTCTCGCACCGAACTGGTGGGTCTTTGGACTCAGTTTGCCAATTTTGGTCAAACAGACCGGAGCAGCAGAGGCTCTGCTGTCTTCAACTTTGATCAATTCCAGCAAGTCTTTTCTGCAATAGGTCATCAACGAAATTGCTATCATATTGATAACAGTGCACTGACATTGTTAATTTATGGTAGTTCCTGGATGGCAACCAAACACGCCTGCTATGCTGCAGTTATTTAAGGTCTGGTTTCTTATGTGATAAAACTTCTGACTTTCGAAAGATTTTTGATGCAAATGGCGACAATCGCATAGATTTTCGCGAGGTATGCAATTTCAACCACAAATTTCTCACTCAAGGAGTATCTGATTAGCTCATGGTTGGACTATCTCTTCTTTCCAAAGGCAGTGTGGAAGAGAGGCTGCACTGTACGAGTTCTTTTATATTCATTTCTAACTGGTTCCAGTGTGTTTTCGTACATACGACCCTGAAAACACGGGATACATAAGGTTTTTTAATGATGCTTTTTCTATTCTTTAAAAAAGGAAAACACAAGTAAGGATGACATAGTGGATATGCTTAGAAGCGTTTATAAAAGAGCCAAATGCGATAATGGCTTGACGCTAGATACTACTATTCTTAAAATGGTCAATGATATGTGTCAGAGCTTGGACATCGTTGGGGAAGGTCTTATTTCTTTTGAGGTACAAGCCTTCTTCAAGGCCAAAACCCTAACATTACGAAAGGATTTTCTTCAAATTGTGCATTGTTCCCCCCAGTTAATTGAGTATTTTGTTATTGATCAAGGACAGGAAGGTGAAGTACTCCCCATTCTTTACATTCCCTCACCACTAAAAGCAACCACTCTTTTGTATCGGCCGAAGAACGTAGTGTCTTTACCGGACTCATTTGCCACCAAGGAGCCGTCACGCCCCAATCTCAAAGAAAGCGCGAGTCACGACACCACCCCTAGTACCGGCACACCCAATACCTCCATTGATTCCATTGATGCCGTGGTAAATGAGTTTGTGTATGTATCTGCAGAATCTCTCCTGCCAGGTGAGGTAGAAGAATACCAACTGCACCAGCAGAAGTGCTGTTTGTGTAGATGTAATATCTTATGAACCAATCATTTCCTTGTCTCCTTCTCCCCTGACTTTTCCTTTTCCTCCAACAAAACCCTCTTCAACATGGACGAAATTCTTGCAGAGGTTGCAGCACAAGCGTTTGGTGGGCAGACTCAATTGGTTCTCAGCACCAAATACCCACAACCCAAGTCCACTAGCGGACTGCAGAACACCAACACAGTCATCGATACACTCCCAGCCCACGACTCCTTCATTCTCCGTGTCTACCCCCAGAATGCCACCGCAACCACAACAGCCTACGGCGTCCCCACCCACGCCAACGAGGCTGCTGCGCTCAGGCACCTGCAGGGCAAGGGCGGCCTGGCCCCGAGGCTCGTGGCCGCCGGCACCCTGGCCTCGGGCCGCCCCTTTGCCTTGCTCGAGTACGTGCCGAACCAGGGGACCGTGGAGCCCAGGGGCGTGACGCCCGAGGCGATGAGGCTGGTGGCCCGCATCCTGGCCGCGACCCACGCGCGCGGCGCGGGGCTGGGCGCGGACTCGTGCCTGCGCGAGTCGGCGAGGGAGGCGCGGGACTGCAGGCTGTTCCCGCCGGGCTGCGAGGAGCGGGTGCGGGAGGGCTTCTTGTCGTCCGGGGGTGGTGACGCGGAGCTGGGAGCGAGGCTGGCTGCGCTGTGGGGCTCGGTGGAGGCCAGGGCTGCTGGCCACATGCTGGATTTCGCTGGGTTGAGGAGGGACTCTTTGGTGCACGGGGATGCTCACTGCGGGAACTTCCTCAGGCTGCCTGGTGAGCCGCTGGCACTGGGTCTAATTGACTGGGAAGGGGCGCATGTTGGATGCCCATTGGAGGACCTCGCGTGCTTCTCGGTGGTTACTTTTCCGCCGCTTTCTGACCAGCAGATATCTGAATTCATAGGGATGTACCGCACTGAATCGGGAGATAGTAGTATGTGGATTGATTCCCTTGGTCCGAAACTGCAGCCTATGTTTGCCTTATTTCAAGTTCGCAAGCTGTGTACTGTCATCAGCTCACTCAACAAAGCCCTCTCTATGAGCGGCTCTGACCCCACTAAGAAGGCTGCTTTGACTGGGGGACTGCAATTTTTCCTGGGCCTGCTAAGCAGGATTATTGCCTTACTATGACCGCTCAAACAGAGCGGTGCACCTAGAAGTTTCAGAATCGAAATAAAGTTTGTTTTTAGTATGTCCCCACATTAATTTTTATCTGCATAATGCAACCACAATCATGACTGCCAATTTTCGCTGAGTGCTGTCATAGCATACTACTCTCTTTTCATGTTCATAGACAAAGTCAAACAAACAGCAATAACAAAAATGCTATGCCAAACAGGGAAACTCTATCACGAGAATGTATCCCTCACCCTCTTTGCACTGCCAGACCAAGTTGTTGCATGACACGTTGAAATTTACTTTTTTTCTGGTTGGGACTGGCATTGCTCGCAACATTGCCAAAGCCCTGCCTCTCAGCCATTTGCATCACCCTTTCACTTTTTTTTTTAGAAAGTTTAAGGTTTTTCAACAATGTCCTTTTTTTTTTGTACGTAATAACGTGGCTTGTGTGCCTGTCAAAAGCACGACGCTATTACTTTCCCAGACATGCACATGGCAGTTTCTTTCAGCTCCGCGGTACCCTTTCACTTGCTAAGAGCTTAGAGCGTTGCTGCTCATAAACTGACATTATTCCCTAGTACAAAGTCAGATAGCCACATTTGAAGGGAAATCAAGACCTCAACTGCAACGATTTGATACTGGTAAGCTTTCATATGAACCAATCCTCTGGCGAAGGTTCGCTTTGCGATCGCCCCAGTTCGGGTCATTGTCTGTTGTAGTTGCTGCTGCCTCCAGCTTGGGTCCAAAATAAGTAACTGAACAGCTCCAGAAGTTGTTTTCTCAACCCCAACAATCAACCTCGAATGTCCTAATCTTACAGTCATATTTGTCTTGACTGCAAGGTGTGGTACCTTGATGTTGAAGATATAGAGGTGGATGCCCAATGTGCGGGGATTCCTTCGCATAATAGTCCCATACCCACCCAAATAGATGTGGATGCTGCCCTTGTTTGTCTGGTTGATGAAAGTCAACAATCCTGTCACTATTTAGTTTAATTGAAAGCGCTGCTAGAGCACCTGCATTTCACTCTATTGGCACGTAAAATGACAGCACATTCACTTCCACCAATCCATTTCTTAGTTCCAACGACTTTTCCTCTGAACTGCGCACATCCTGCTGGATCATACCCTAGACTCCAGTGGGTACTGAAATACCACAATGAAAAAATGGAACCTTCTTTCCAGGCTTTCTCAAGGCAAAACTGAAGTTCTACAATTGTGGGTACTTCACCTCTACCTATCATGACTTCACTAATGAAAAGAAATTGAATAGAAAAAGATACCATCAAGAATCAGGGATTTATAGTGCGAATGCTTTACGAGGTGTGAAAATATCATCTGGATGTTTTTATAGCCGCAACAACCACGTTCCTCACCGCCTGTGGAGTAGTGGTCCACCCTCTCTGAAAGAAAAACACACGAGGCTGTAGAACTTTTCGCACTGCCCAGTGATGAAAGAAAGCCTGTAACATTGACTGTGATTCCCCCTTCCCCTGCTGTAGTCATAGGTTATTGGTTCAGACGCCATCTTAGAGATGCAAACCATCACGGTTGAGATTCCGACTTGCAGTGGCCTGACTTTCTCTGTGTGCATGATCAACCTTAGCAGTTGTAGTACTAGCACTAGCACAACTGTGTGATGTATTCAGAGTATGTATCCCTGCTGAAGTCTTGGGCGCAATGCTAACCATAGGGTGTTTGTGTCCAATCATTAAATAGCAACTCTGAGTTGCAACATGAGAAATGAAGGAACAGCAGGAAGCGAAATGGAACCTCACACAAGTCATAGTCAGGACAAGTTGAACATCTGCTAACTCTGTAAGAAGGGCACTGCTCAAAACAGACAAACAAACTTGTAGCGAATCCCAGGAGGATCAGCACGCCCACATCCGTCGCAAATTACAGAAAAGTGTTCCTCCAATCTCCGCATTCTGGCTTCCATTCCTCCACACAGAGCAGGTTTTGTTCTCGAAGTAGACGACCACTTTGCACACGGCCCGGTGCCATTATCATTGTCATTGTCATTGAAAGCACGCCGCCTATCGCTTCCAGGAAAATCCAAATCCACATCCACAGTGCTGTTCTCACACAAATGAGGGTCATGGTCCAAATCCAAACGTGGGGACAAGGGCAAGGACGACGGCGAAACACACAAAGCGCTATCTCCTCCATCGATTCCCTCGTCGCCGTCGCCGCGGCCGCCTCCGCTGCCGGTGCTCGTGCTCGCGCTGGTGCTGCTCAGCACCGCCGTCTCCAGGACTGCCTCGAGCGAGAGCTGCCGCAGCTGCGTCTGCCGCGGTGGCGCTGTGTCCCCGCCTCGCTGATGGTGGTGCTGCTGCTGTTGCTGGAAGTAATGCGATGCGGCACCAGAGGCGGCCGATGAAGACGACGAGGATGTGGTTGTGGTGGTGCTTGGGGGGCTCGATGAAGAGGACGTGCGCGCGGACGACGGCGGGGGCCTTCTGTAGGCGACGGAGCGGGTGGTATTGCCGTCCGCGAAGTGGGTGTCTGTGTGCAGCTGTATGAGATCCGCCGGGTACCACTCGTCACACACGGGGCACTGCATCATCAAAAAGCGCTAGTTTCGAGGTAACTGGGCCATCCAGTAAAAAAAATGTTTGGAACACCAGTATTCACAAGTTACAGGGTCTCTAGGATACAAGGACCCAGAAGCAACAAAGTGCTGTTCTCCCACAATCCTGGCTCAGGAGGGATCCAAACATTAAAAAGACATTTTTTTGCCCTCAAAATTTGCCTTAAATGCACGGGAGTACTGGTGCTCCAATGTGAACGTGGTTCATCGAAAACTAAACAACTCATCGCAGCAAGCATGGACTGGGCTACACTCTCAATGTGGCCCAGTCAGCCCTCTACCAGCCTTCCAAGCTGGCAAGCGGGTAAACCCCACGTTACTCCACTCACCACCTGTGCATGGAAAGGTTCCTTTTTTTGTTATTGTACTTGTTAACCTGGATTTTCATTGTTCTATGTTTTGTTGACAGCAATGAGGTCAATAGGTACTTTAGTTTTATCAGGTTGAAGGTTCAATATCCGGGTCTGTCAACTTGCATGTCGGTGGGTGTCTGGAAGTTGGGTTGTTGAGCTGGTACTCTACTGTGTTGTGTTGGCGGTGACTGCCTTTCTTTTTGTGGTGGTGTTTGTGGTTGTGCTGCTGCCGTTGTTGTTGTATGTGCCTGGTTCTGTGTTTGGTCATGTTGCTGTTGTTGTGGTGTCTGTAGGCCCGTTTGACCAGGGGAAGGGTGACTCCGTGGTTGTGTGTGGGGTGGGGGTGAATGTGTACGAGGACTGACTGGTGTGTGCGATTGTGATTGTGGCTGCGGTTGCGGTTGTGGTTGTGGTTGTGGATGAGAGGGTGCGTGGGGTGTGAGGAATGACAAGTCCTGGTCGGAGCTGATCACAAGCTCAAGTTGGTTCTTTCTCACAAAGACGGCGGCCGCCATCATCCATTTCGTAAGTGATGACGAGGAGAAGACAGTGATGATACTGGCATCTTTTGATAGCTCGATGGCCATCTTAGTTGCAGTGGTGAGTATTGAAGAATTGTGAGTTGATGTGAGTGATACCTCAGGTGTCTGATGTGCTCGTATTATGTGTGAACAGCCACTCTGCTTTTGAAATAGCTTCACGGCCATTTTACCAAACACACATATTCTATCTCCTCGGGGACTTGGAGCAAACCCAGGTGGATTGTTGTTTTCTACTGAAGCGTAAGTTTTGAAAACTGTGTAGTACAGAGGAATTAACCTATATTGTTTTCCTGGTGTTGTGTGGCAGGGTCGGACCACAAAAGATCGATGATAAATTGCGAAACTTCCCTTCTTGTGTCAATAGGGCGGGGAATCTTTGTTTTTTGTTCTTGTTGATGAAAAGAAAGAATTAGACTTAGAATAGCATACACACTTGCTGTATGGTACTAAGTATATTAACATTGTGGGCAGTGAGATCCCGTGGGATACCACCATGAACACAAAATATCTTCTTGTCAATTAAAGCTGCGAGAGGAAGGTAGTTGAAACAGTGATTGAGCGCTTCCCAGAGTTTTTGACCTAAAGTTTTGTTAGCATTCATTTGCATTCATTTATCAGTCATACATACCAAAATCAGGAGAAAATTTCCGACACTGTGCAAGAAGAGAAGTATCCCCGTTGCCATTTATTTCATACGACTCGTGGTTTCCCCGCAGAAGAAATATCTGTACCAATTTAAATTGCATACCCCAGCATTCAGGCATACCGTTGATGGAGCAAGAACCTTTAAAGCAAATAACAATACAAGTATTTCCACGCTATGGGGACCACGATCGACTGCTCAAGGATTTACACAATGTAGGGAGATAGTGATTCAACCATAATCCCCCAGCAGTAACAGTTTGCCGGCTGCAAGTTCACAATAATCCCAAAATCCAAAAGCTTTTATAAACATGGCGAGATCCTGGTATTTACCACAAGTTAAACGAGCCAACATGACAATTAAAGGATATTTTGCTCGCCTTATAATTTCCATGAAGATCACCAAGGATATATACAGGCTGTTCCAAGTCAAGCAAAGTAGGTTCCAGCTTTAAAAATTCAATCACATCCTCTATTAAATGCAGAAGACTCGGGATGTCCAATTTGATGCCATCATCCCACCTAAACCCTCATGTGAATATTTAAATAACTTGAACCACTACAACAGACGACCTGAACGAGTCGCCAGAGAGTCTAAAGTTCGTTTTCATCATAGACAGTATTCTCTTGGCACCTTCTGGCCCTCTCCGGGTCGGCCCAGTAGCCAGGGTTACATTTGGGCTTTGCTGGCATAGTGGGACCTGAACAACGGCGCCCCCGCGTGTTATCTGTGCTGATAATTTAACACTTACAATAAAGTCAGCCAGCGCACTTGCAACAGCTGCGTACAAATGGTGGGCTGCGTCATCGAGCGCAAGGAACAACTTGGAAGGTCCAAGAAAAAAAATGAAACCATCAGTCCTACAGATAGGGGAAAAAAAAAACGCGTGTTCCCAGGTTTGATCCAACGGCCCAAGACAGAAAAAAGACTTGTTCCCCTACTACTCGCGCTTATTCTTTCAACCCTTCAGGGACAGTCGGCGAAATGAGTGCCGCCAGGTATTAATCGCCAATGTTCGCGAGCTGTCGTGAAAATCTTCGAAAACTCTCGTGCTGAGGGAATTAAGCCGCAGGAGTCACCTGCCGGAAGGAAACGATCTGTTAGGCGAAGAAGGGTTTTTTTCTTCTTCAACTGTCGCAAATCCGGCACGACCGGCTTTTGGCTCACACGACTGTACTCGTGCTTGTGGTCACAACGGGCCACGTCATGACCACAGTTCGGCGGTCCTGGTGCTCGATCCGGGAAGAAGAAAAAAACCCTTCGCCTAACAGATCGTTTCCGTCGGCTGCGGCTTAATTCCCCAAGTGGTGCCATGCTGTCAGAACACTTCAGCATGTGGGAGTGAGTTGGAGTTTGGAAATGAAAAGCACGGTATCCCGACAAAGCGCGTTTTTTTTTCTGATCTGATCCCTGACAGGTTCACAGTACAATGACATTTGACCCTTTTCTCACGAGGGGCGCGACAGTTCAGGAAGATCGTTTGGGCATCTTCATAAATCACCTGCACCCCACAAGGTGGGCACATTCTCATCAAACACAGCAACGGCAGGGACCCATCAGGAAGTGAAAAAAGAAAAGGAAAAAAATTAAAACCTATTTTTTTTCGATTTTTTCTTTCAAATGTCAAATCTGAACCAGAAAATCGAATTATTTACTCATGCAACCACAACTAATACCAATACCAGAACCAATACCAGAACCAATACCACGAATAACACCACGACCAATACCACGACCTGCTAGCCGATCACCTGATGTCGAAAGAATCGCTGTCCGAGAGAGACAGTTGGAAGAGAAGGAACGCCAACTGCGCCAGCGGGAGGAAGATTGTGCGCGGCGAGAACGTAACCTGACAATTCAAGAACAGCGCAATTGCATGCCTTCTGGGGGCTCTGGTGTGGCTTTTTCTGAACTGAATTCGGTGCACGGAGTCATTACCCAGCTACAACCTCAATTAATCACGGCTGCTGCAGAGGTTATGCGCTTCGAGGAATGTTTGACCCGCGTGAGGGAGCAGTGTCAAACACTCAGGGAGAGAACTGGAGCGCTGGAAAGTGAATTGCTCAAACTTACTGAATTGAGAGATATACTAGTTAAAGAACGCAACGACTTGGAGATGAAATGCAATCAAGTCCTCGGAAAAGCTTTCACCTCGCAAAGTAGTGGGTCAGATATTCGGAAAGCTAGTGACAAAATTAAGAGTTTGACTCAAAAAGTTTTGGAAACTCTGCCTCATGATGGAACACCGCCTCTAGTACCATCCAAAGGTAACTCCTATCCCTTTGTATTTACTTCATTAATTCCAATTGTGTCTCCGAATAGACAGTGGCAACTTAATCGCATCCACACCAACCCCATTTGAGAAACTTGTCTGCCTTGATGCACCGCCATTTTCTTTGAAGTCAATTACAGACAATCTTATGCTTCTACAATCCTGCAAATTGAACGAATGCCCTAAGCTTCTTGACAAATATTCCCTATTAGCCAAAGAATGTAGTGATCTGTCTTCCCAAATCCAATTCCTTGAAAAAGAACGCAGTGACCTGTTCCTGTCGTGCAAAGAATTAGACCAGTCTTACCAGCAAAGTTACTTGTTTCATAACGCCTTGGAAGGAAATGCAGAATTTATTGGATTACCAAATGTGCGCCAGAAGTTATGTGCACTCCTCCCAGAGGCTCAACAACAACTTATGGGCCTTCTTGGCCAGGCAGGATCATCTTGCCCACCTGGAAGTACAGCATCGCCTTCACCGGCTCCTTCCTGCGGAACCTTACCAGTATCAAATGAGATATTATGTATTGTGTGTGATGAGAGGCCACGCAATGTTCGCCTGCACCCTTGTGGACATGGTGTTCTTTGCTCAGAGGTAATCTTTTCAGTATCTTTCATTTTTATCCTAATGTCCCCTATCAGTGTGCTGCTTTTCTGAGGAAGTGCCCATTCTGCCGCAGCCCAATTCAAGATAAACAAAAGTTGTTTCTCTAAACCAACCATCTTGGTACGGTCCCTTTTCGACTTTTTACTCGGTGGTTGGCCCACTCCTCAGTCCGCAACACCCCGCACTTAGTCGAATGAACGAAAAAGTAAACCTTTCCGTGATTGATGAGCAGGTAAGCCATGACGAGCACAACGCGCGGGGCCACGCCGACGACGCCGTCTTTGGTTGTCGCGTCGTGCAGGCGAGATTCACCACCACCGGACAGCAAACGAAACAACAACTCCCCCCAGGCCGAAGCCGAAGTCGGAGCCACCCCGAGCACCTGCTGCGACGGCCAATACAACCTCAACTCGCAGCAGGCGGAGCACGCGATCGCCTTGCACGTGGAGAGGAAGATACTGGAGGAGCGGCTGGAGTTTGTGAAGCGAGAGCTCCTGTCTTGCCAGCTATACAACGCATCCCACTCTTCCGCGTCGTCCTCATTGTCTCAGTCCCAACTTCCATCACAACCACATCAGATGCAATCTCCGACATCGGCAGGAGACTTGAGTTCAGCAGCGACAACTGCAATTGGAACCGGGGGTGGCGCGGAAAGTGTGGTTCACTCCAGCCAAAATGGGGCTGATGGGGGGGAATCGGCGACGGACAGGGCGGTGTTGTCAAAGGGGTTTTGGATTGACCACAACTTTGACATTGAGGACGACGTGTACAGTGACACTGATGCGCAAGGCGACTGGGACGCGAATGGCGCCTGGGATTCGGAGGAGCAGAGAGCCGTTCGAAGCAAGTACGATGTGTGGAAGAGATCGGTGGAAACCGAATCCTGGCTTCCAGGTTTGGAAGCTTCTAAATTCCTATTTTTTTTTTTGTTTGTTTCTGCATAGGCCTAAGAAAGCGTGACTTTACAGATGCCAAGGTAAATAGATGTTATGCGTGCGGAGCAGAGTTTGGATTGCTCATGCGTAGATATCTGTGCAAGTTGAGAGTGATATCTTCAAGTACTGAACTAATTTTTTTCTTAGTTTATGCCACAACACATTTTGTGATACATGTATGCAAAAGACATCCAAGGACAAACTTCTGTGCAACTCCTGTTTTTTAAGAACTAAGTGCGTTTGTACTCGTCAATTCACTTGACCTACCAGTTTAGTGCGTCGATTGCCTGTAAAACCCCTCTGAACCTTTGCGTTATTCCTCCTACTCTTCAGGGTGAACCTGAGGGAATGCAAAATATCAAATTGTAGTAACAGCCAACTCTCAATATATAAATAAGGTATTGTACTCCATCTCATTGCAGTGTGAGAGGTACCCACAGTTGAGGGAGGAGACAGAGATGGAAAAACTTTGGGGCCGAAGGCCAGGACTATGTAATATCGGCAAAGGCTTGGTTGTGGAAACGTCGAATAAGTTGCGGACCTATCACTCCTTTATTTGACACTGGTAATAGGTTTTTACTTGCTGGTTCCTCATTCAAATGCACGATACGGTGGGAAGAAGGCCAAACAAATCTCGTATTCCTACAAGGTGCTTCTATACAACAAGTTCACTGCTTACCTATTTAGTTTGTCTGTGTGGGTGCGTATTGATTGAAACTCCCACTGGCTACGAGAGACATCCTCTATTTACAACCAGTTGTCACCAGAACAGACTTCGTGTCTCAAAGAAAATTACACTCTTCGACGCCACCACAACACATACATGCTTGCCTCAAGGTTTGAACTCATTTAATGTAGCACTACAAACGCCTCGTCATCTGCCTCCGTCACTCACTTCTTCTGATTGTGGTGGGGGTGCCAGAGTGGTGTATTGGGTTTCTGCTGTTGGGCAGTACTTTTGTCCTGATGAAAACGTTGTATCCAGGGTACTGGCTCTAAAATTCCTGCTTCTCTGACAATGGTACTACAGGTATCCAAAGTTCGATTTGTTTCCCTTTGGAATCCCCAGATCCTGGCTCACCTTCCTCCAAATTTTGTTCATAAGTGCCCTTCTAGAGTGGATGTATGCGCGCTCTTTGATCGCGAAGGCGTTCTGGGGGCACACCAACTTATGCACCTTGGGATCCGCATGAAACAGACTGGTTCAACTAATAACATCTTTGGGGTAAGTGAGGGAGACGAGTTTGGGAGACCAAATTGCATTTCCCTCAGCGCCTCTTTGCCCAAAGTAATGTATTGTGCCGGTGATCTTCTCCCTATCTCATTTAGGTGTGTTCCACACAATATTTTCCTTAAGTTTGACCAGTTAAATACAGAGTTACCAACAACACAGCCAATACCCTGGTAACATGTGTCACACTGCTACTGCAGAGGATAGTCCACATACATACTCCACGCAGATACAGCTCAACGATGCATCCACTATGTTCTGCTATCATACCAAACAGCAAGGTGCGCCCAACAGGCGTCCTTGACAGTGTATTTGTTTGGGAGGTCCCAGCCACGTGCGCGCACCCTCCCACAATGCTCTGCGGAGACGGCGTTTTGAAAGTCCGGCATAACCTACAGATACAGGCAACATACACCAACGTAATCAAAAGGCCGCCTGCAGCATCTGAGCCGGATCATCCTGGATACAGCCCAGACCCATTGTCTACCGCGCCGGATTCGAAATCACCTTCTCCGAGACTCAGACCGTCACAATCAACACCGGTTCTGTCGGGGCTATCGGAAACCCCACACCAACGACTGACGTCATCACCCTCAACACCATATCTGTCAAAGTTGTCATCATCATTGCCGCTGTCATCCTCAACATCGCAGTATATCTATCCGAGAAGCTATAACTCAGAGCTTATGAGTGGGAAGTCCAATTCCCTGGCCCCCTCCCCATCTACACCCTCATACACCAACTGTGATGGTGATCTAGTTGGCAGCATTCAACTTACTATTATTCCGGGTCACTATGTATGTCTCTCTGTTGCCCAATTATTTCGCACTCTTCCTATATTGAAACTAATTTTTTTTACCGTTTTGTTCCCAACAGGGGCAATTAAACTATGGTGGATTCCACCAAGGTACCTAGGCCAAGCCCATCTTTTTGTGCTTTCCTGCTATTCTAGTCCACATCACTTTGTTTTCCAGTAGAAAAAAACCTCTTTTTTTTTGCTTTGTTTATATTCTGGTTCTTCTGGCACCACAACCCTGCGTGGCAAGAGAAATGCCTCCGAGCAGATCTTAGCGGATCTGGTGAGTGCCTGTTGAAGGATCACAAAGAAACCACAACAAAGATGCGAGGGTGGAGTGCCGTGTCGGTGAGATTGAGCGTGCCGTCGTCGTCGTCGCATTTGGTGTCGCAGGTCGGCGCCGGTTGCATCTCAATCGGCGACGACGTAGGCGGCGGAGACCCCGGGTCGCTGGTGTGCGGCTGCGGCGTCGCGATGGACTGCACGGCGGCGGGCGCGGCGGCGGTGTCCTCGGCGCAGAGTTCGCCGCGGCGAGCCCAGGTGCTGGTGGTGACGTGCGCGGAGCTGTTTGGGCCCTGGCTGCGGCGAGAGGAGCGGGGCCCCGCCGAGAACGAAAGCGGAAGCGGCGGCGGGTGGAGCCTGTCGGGGGGAGTCCGGGTGCACGTGGGACGCAGCGGGAGCGGGAGCGGCGACGCCAATTCGGCTGCCAGAATGGGGCAAGATGGAAAGTGCGGCGGCGGCGGCGGCGGGAGCGGCCGGGAGAGGGGAGAGAGGGGGGAGGACAATCAGCAGCACTGGGCCGAGGCGCAGCTGGTTTCAGTGAGGCTGTTTCAGGATGTTGCCCAGACAATTGGTCGCTTGTCGCCTCTGCAAACTGCGAAGGGCTCGGTTTCGCTGGCACCTACTGGCAGCAGCGTTTGTGGAGGCGTGGCTGTTCTGACCCTCAGGAATGACTGTGAGGACAGAGGTCTGTCACTTCTTGGTATACAGCCTGTAGATGAACACTCTATTGGTCCAGAGCTTCGAAGTTTACAGTCGGGACAACGCGTTTATTCTCTCGTTGCGCCTTACTCTCTTGCTCTGCCGGGATTACTTTCTGGGCTTATGGCGTCTGGGATTGTGGCAAATGTTTTAACTGGTGATAGTATGCTACCATCAACACCCTCTCAATCCGGGAAGATATCACCAACCTCTTTCATTGTTGATATATGGTGTCTTCCAGGGACTGAAGGGGCTCCAGTTTTCAGCCAGACAGGAACTTTGTTGGGTATCATGTTGCAGTCACTTCACACGCCCCTCCTTACTGCTGGAAGTAATACTACCAGTGGAAAGGAAGCCACTAAACCAAGTACCAGTGAACAAAGTGTGCATGGTCCTGGTCCTTTCAGTCTCGTGCTACCCATTAATAGATTACTTCCCAACCTCGCCGTACTTCAACAGACATCTTTCATTGACAAAATAATGGTATGCCTGTATTTGTAGCTACAATCTATTTAAAAATCTTCAGCTTGGAACTGTACTTGTTCTTGTGCACATACCATTTGTGGATACTATCTGGGGAACTGGAGTGGTGGTTACAAAATCTGGTCATGTCCTTACCAATGCCCATTTACTGGCATTCAATTCTCACAAGAACTACCAAGTTTCTGTTAGATTACCAAAGCCAGGTTTCAAGCTTTATTTTTCTGTCAGCACTCATTCTTACCACTAGATGGAAGACATATTTGGAAGAAAGCTATCCCTGTCTGGGTGTCCCGGCAGTCGCACCGTGATATTGCTGTATTGAGAGTCTTGGATATTACAAATGGTGAAGATGATTTGAATGTCGTACCAATTACTCAGACTGCACCAACTCTTGGCTCCCACGTAATCGCCATAGGCTACCATACTTTTCCACCACATTCAAATATTTCAACTCCAAGTTGCACAACTGGCGTTTTTGCTAAAATGGTAGTTCAACTTTTACTTTCCATTTGACATCTAACAACTATCAGATACGTGATCCTCAGTCAGGTAAAGATGTGATGTTTGTGATGTCGGGAATGCTCCATGGTGGTTCCAGTGGTGGTGTTATAGTTGACGAGAAGAGCGGGGAAGTATGCGCACTGATTGTTGCCTCGGTACACCTGAATTCTATCGCCAACAGTGGAACGGTGTTTGGGGGTGGCAATGTTGGTGTAGGAATGGCACTTCCTCTGTCTATTGTATCCGCTGTTGTGAATATCTGTAAAAACAGCCCAGCTACTGCCCCTGGGGACGCGGCCATAAGCACCCAGATATCATCCCTCAACTGGGGCACCACACTTCTTGAAGAGACAGTTTGGGCCTGTGGATCGACTCCAAAACCACCTTCGAATTCCGCACCGAGACCCAAACTGTGAATTTGAGCTCATTGTACTGCGAAGGTGCTTAGCCGCATGAACAAAAAACCCAAAAACAAGTAAAACAAGCCACAAGTACAAAAAGCAATAACACTCTGAAGTATCATTGTTGTGTGGTTGGGATATGTCGCGACTTGGCGTTGAAATAAAGGAGTTTTCTGTTCGAAGTTCCACTGGAGCTCCATCTGGCGACGAGGGAGCGTGCCACTTGATAGGCATGATTACCCTCGAGTGCGATGGCAACCCAATGTTCCTGGCAAAGGCAATTTTGTTTGTTGGCATAGAAAAAACCACCTCACAATCATGTTCAGGTTCCAATGGTTACTGAGAGCATTAAATTGGGATTTAGACAGTTCACGTGTATTCCCCATCCAAAGGTAACTTTGACACCCTTTACTTGGCTTTTAAAAAACCAAACCTCCAGGACACACTAACAATGAAGGTCTTTGTGGGTGATACACCCCTTGGCTTTTCGCAAATTTCCCTGACCCGGTTAGCTACTGGGTCACTTACCACTTCTTCAAAATTGGGAGTCAATGAGGAAACAACAGAATCGCCACCCTTCCGGAAATTTGGGTCATCATTCTATTCAAAAGGCTTTGGAACTATTTCCGTGGAAATGTCCGCTCGCTTGGTTGGGGACCTTCCACATAGCTTTGCCTTGTTGACTAATACCGTAAGTCTGCTCGCGCTTGCCTGCGGTTTGCACCCGAGACTTGGCGAAAACAGTGCTGTCAGCCTTATCACCCCAATGATTCTGCGTGAGTGCATCGCCGCCCAACTTTTGTGCAAGCCATGCACTCCTGCTGGAATTGCCCAATTGACTATTGAAATATCCGAACTGAGGAAAAATACAAGAACATCACGGCAAGACCGCGCCACATGCTCAGCAATCATTAAGTACATTTCATCAATAAATCTAGCTCCTGTGAGCAGCACTGCTCAAATTGCCATTACAGCCCCGTATGATGATGCACAAGGCAGCGTTGATATTTATGTTACAGCCTCCCATTTCAATAACCTGTCAGCATTAAAAACAAACTTTCCTCAATCCTGGGATTTGGTTAGTACCTATGGCGCCCAGGCCGGTTTGGATTTTTCACTGGGACATGACTATGGGGACCCACAACCTGATTTTTATTCGTACTTAACAAGCAATTTGCAAGCAGAGATTATGGGGCACAAAATGCCTTCACTGCATTCCAAGTTATTCTTGGAGAACCTCTGTGGAATCGCCTTTCCAGTAGCTGGCAAAATAGGGATATCCATCGGACCTCGTCTACTCAACATGCATGTTTCTCTTCCCAGACGGGATTCCCTATTTGCGGCCCTGAGGGTACTTTTCAGCTCTGATGTCAATGAGCTATTCCCCCAAATTCCAGTAGCATCAGGGTTTACCAGATATGAACTGTTTGCCACCTTCCGACCAGAAAACAAATTCTCTCATCCCTCACACCTCTCAGTCAGGCTCTTTTTCCCTCCCGATGATGTAACTACTCACGGACTTGTTACTGCCTTGCCTCCAAAAGTGAATGGGCCAATGACACTTCCAAACACAAGAAGTATCAGAATTCTTGGATTATCAGGGCTGTTCAGACGACCTGGGGCTGTGCAGCTGGAATGGAAGACAACATCCTTCAGCCCTTCCCCAGAAGGCACAAGGTTTGTGTGGCTTTATGACTTTCGTGGAAGCAGTAGAGGAGAGTAATAACAGAAGAGACATCGTCACTCGTTTTCTTTTGTATAAACTACAGTTTTTTTTTCTCAATTTATTCAGCTAGAGTTTGGTTTGTGATTAAACGCATAGGAGCACATTGCCATCATATTTGAATCAGGAGTACCACGTGGGCACTCACATCCAGCACCCACTGCAAACCTGGGGCCTGCCTCGCGGTGACAGGCTGCAACAGCGGCTGTGATTTCGGCTGGTGTGGAATTCAGAAGGGTTCTCACTGGATCCACATTGCCACACAGTGTTGGTTTGGCCCCAAGGTGGGTTCTGGCATGGGATAGCGGAACACAGCTGTCCAAATCAACCAGTTCACACTGTACAAACTGTGTACCACATGCGGTCACAATGTGATTCGTATTGCCACAGATATGGAGCCTAACCCTGGCCCCCATGGAATGGAGTCCATCAACAAGCTTTTGTTGAGCCGGTTGAATAAGGCTCTTGTATAAGCGGGGTCCCACTAGTGATGAAGAAGCATCTCCCACGCCAATCCAATCTGCCCCAGCATCAATTTGTGGCTTGGCAAACCTCAGGCCTTGTTCAACCTTGACAATGTAAGTTCCAAAGACTTCACAAAAACCAAATACCAAGAAGTCAAGAAGCTGTTTTAACCACTCCGGGTCATCATAGAGGTCCAACATAATCCTATTAATTCCCCGAAGGTCGCACGCCTAAATTGAAAGGTGAACAAGTAAACAACCCTCCAGGTAAAATCGATACATTAAATAACCACTATTATCACGTTGCAATCCAATTCACTAATTACACCAAACCCTAAAAATACCTCGGCAGTAGGGCCCTCGACCCAGCCCTCCACGGCCAGTTCATCGCCGACATTTGCCCTCAGTGCAGCAACTCCATCAATTCTGTCCCTCATTCTGGACCCAATCCGCAATGGATCCGGCGGTGACATCATCAGGTCGCGGAGTTTGGCTTTGTCCATCAGAAGTGACTGGTCCTCAATTAGGGCTGGGGGTTGGTCCTGGAACCACTGAACTGCTGCGCCGTAGTCTGAGGCCTCACGTGCGGGATCACTGATGGTAGAAACGTGGTCCAGGCCGTACTTCCTGGCTGTTTTGATCTGTGCATCCGCAAGTGCATTATGGTCTGTGGCATACACCTGATTTTTTTGGATATGGTTGGGTTTTGTTCGTTGGGTCAAACAAAAAAGGGCACTTAAGAACTCCACTCGTTCCTCCGAATCTCTCCAAGAAAAGTGAGTTGGAAGGCGCAATTTACCCTGTAGGGAATGCCGGCAGTATCAGCCGCCAACATCATCGTGATTGGAAGCAGGGGCAATCTGTCCACCGCATCATGCGCCCCATCCAGCATAGACAGAACACGGTCACGCCCCTTCATCCGTTGTAGCTTATGAGATGCAGATCGGTAAAATCCCTGGACGACTGGTGAGTTCCCGGGATGCGAAGTTATGGGCCACGACTACGAGCTGGCGATGTTCAGCTACGTCTCATAGATTCATTCTGACATCCTGCTCTCGGAACCAACTTGTGGTTCTGCCCTACTTTTCATTTGTCCCCAATTTTTACTTCACCGTCACGTACGTGGAGGGTACGCCCTCGACGGCAACAAACAAAAACCTCCCTGGGCACAACCAGCAACCCATAAGTGGATGTTCCCGCTCCGCTACCCACTCAAAAACTCCCTCGCGCCGTGCACCCCCCGCGTCCCCCTTGTAATTACGCCCAAAGCAAGGCCCACCACCCCATCCGCTGCCCCCCCAATTTCATCCACCACTTCAACCACACCAGCAGCACCGCCCTCCTCGTCATCATCGACATCAACAACATCAACATCAACGTCAACATCAACAACCACACCAGCAGCAAATGCAAGCACGTCTACAACGGCTTCTGGAAGTGGAGCCGGCGTCGGGAGCAGACCGCTGTCGGCGTTGGAGCTCAGCAGCAGTTTGCTGGGCTTGGATTTGTCGGACGAGTGCGTGGCTGCGATGATTGCGCAGGAGGCGAAAATGACGTCGGACCGGGCAAAGGAAATCGGAATTATGGCTTACTTTGAGAAGTCCACCCACAGGCAATTTCTTTTTCTTGGTGCCCAAAATGGCGATTAAACTAATTTTAGTGTCTTGCTTCAGGAAGCAGATCCATCGTAGATATGTTGCCAATGTGCTGAGGAATACCGTTGGCTACAACAGGTCAAAGGAAGAAGAACACTGCTACCGCATGAAGAGGTCCCTTTTTTTCCTTACCAAATCAAATCAACCAATAAAGGCCAATAAACCATAACTTAGGCTCCAGGAGAAAGAGAAGCAGGCCTTACAGGTGGGTCACAGATTATCTGAGAGAAATAGAAGCAGAAGCAGAGGTAGAAATAAAAGCCCAAGCAGAAGCCGAAGTAAAACTAAGAGTAGAAGCAGAAGTGGTAGTGAAAGTCGACACAAACACAGGGAGCCCAGAAGGAGCAAGAGTAGGAGCAACAGCAAGGATTCTACTAAGGAAAAACACAAAGAAAAAGGCAAGCGGCACCACAAGAAAAAACACAAAAGCAAAAAACACGATCACAAGAAAAACAGTGAAGATGCAGACTCCCCTTCCGAATGTGAACCAGCCCAACCTTCACAGAAACGCTACAAAATTTCAAGTTCCAACCCAGCATCTCAGGAGGAACCCGATTTAGATAGGTGGAACCCTGGCGCTCATGATGACGGTTCCCCACAACACAGTCAACAAAGCACCACCAGTGGCTCGACCAATTCTGATGCGATTGTCATAAGAACTTCGGAGAGTGAGAGTGAGAGTGAAAGTGAGGCTGGAGCAGTCAAAAAAAAGCACAAGAAACGAGAGGGAAAAAAGAAGAAAAAGCTCAAAAAGAAGAACCATAAGAGTAAACACAAACACAGGAAAAAGCACAAGCATCACAGCAGTGAGTGTGAGGAAGCTTCTTCATCAACTCCACCTAATCCCCCATCACCTGTAGAGCCTTCTCCGGCAATAAGCACACCCGCTGTCACTCCACATTCCAGCTAATTCCGTTTATGAAAATCAAAAATGTTTTCTTCCAAACACAATTTCTTCCTTTGCCTTTTACAATTTACAGAGATAGAATATTCTTTGCCACAGATGAAGGCAGTGAGAAAACCAGCAAGGCCTTTGCCCTTTACTTCGATCAACATACACCAGTGCGGCAAATTGGGCACCTCTTGCTAAGAACCAGCCACTGATCAACGCAGTCCATGTGGAATGAGTCAAAGCAAGGGAGAGTCCTCACTACGTGGCCGTGCTTGAAATCCTGCTGGCAAATGGCACACATTTGGCACTGGAGTACACTTCCTTTTGTGGATTCGTCCTCACCCCAGATAATCAGAGGCAATTGGGCCATCACATTGGCTGGAACTCCACAAGTGACAGGTTCCAGATTTTCCATCTGCTATTAGAGTGTTATATTTTTGTCAATGTTAAATAGCATTAATAAGTTAGAATTCATGTATGCCGAAACTTCAACAGCGAATCATAGTTGACCTACCTCATATGATAATTCTTGATCCGGCCAATACATCACGCCGTCCTGATTACTGAAATTACCTCCACCGTCCTCATTGCCTGTGGCTGTTGGAGAGTGAAACTGTACTACACGAGTTTGCTCCTGATGAGAATTTGGGCGTCCATGATGCCGGCGTGTGAATAATCGCCTCCATTGCAGCATAAATTTCCTCCATAGTCTCACTATCCAACCTTTTACTGTTTGGTGTGAGGAATATAAGTTATTGTTTATCTCCAAAATAGTACGAGTCAGTGCAAATACCACAGTCCTTTTGATGCCCCACCTTGTTTTTTTCCACAATAAGAACAGAAAAAGAATGGAGGAAGAGCAAATAAATACCTTGTTCCTCACAGAATTCACAAAATGCTTAACCCTCGCCATAGAGCCCAACCAGACAAACGAACTATTTTTTTCCCGTGCATCTTCGCGTCTGCTTAACTACGGCATTTTGTGAGGCCAATAAAGCTGAGTAATCAAATCAAAAAGGGTGGATGTTTGGTTGCCGAAAAAAACTCTGAAATTTTACATTTTGTGCGAAGTTGGTGTTGGTGTTGGTGGAGCTAAAACTTTGTGTTGAAGTGGAGCACGTGGGACCAGTTGTCATCAATTTCGCCTGCGTCTTTTTGTGACTTCAGCCGCTGGCTTTCTTTGAATGCAGACTCTATTATTCTGTCTTCTGGATAGCGATCAAACAGGGACTGCAGGCCAGTGGCACATTCATTGAACTCTTTTGCCTCTTTCAGCAGTGTGCAGCGGGTGAAATCCGCACACATTTCCTTGTTTCCGTCCCCTTTGGTCACTGGGAGAAGCTCATATACACCAGAGCCATTTATCATTCCCTTTGCCACGACGGTCCCAAGTTTTCTGGCTGCGAAATCCAGGTGTGCTGTGACTGATGGGAGAAATGTGTTCTGGTACACTGTCTCTGATATCAGTATGTTGCTTCCGTAGTACTTATTGAGGTTCTCCAGGCGCGATGCGAGATTGACACTTGACCCCATAACGGTGTAGCAAAACCTGTCTGTGCTTCCGGAATTGCCAGCAAGAACTTCACCAGACGCAACTCCAATACGGGCATACAACAGTGGGAGGCCGGCGTGACTATGCTCCTTCCGTAACTCTTTCAGTGATTCTTGTATGCGAACTGCACAGTTGCATGCAGAGGTATCAGGGTTATCTATATTAACTGTGGCTCCCCATACAGCCTGGAAAAATATTTAGTTTGGAAGGCGAACTGTGATTTGATACCATTATTTCATCTCCAACTATCTTATCTACGATTCCATTTTCTAACTGAATTGCATGATGGCAGATATCCATAAACCTTGTAAAAAGGGCAATCATCATCTCTGGGGGTACCACCTCAGTCAGGTGAGAGAAGTCTTCAATGTCACAGAACATAATACTACACTGCCTTTTCCTCACCCCGAGTTTGCACTCAGAAGTTCCATTGAGATACCATTTAACAACTTCCATGGGAACATATTTCCCGAAACTAGCCAACATTTTCCGCACCGACTCTGTTGAGTCTTCAAGAGAGTTGATTTCTTGCAGTGCAAGTTTTTTTCTGTTGTCTTTGTGCAGAGTCAATCCCAGGTTCACTTTCTTCAAGGTGCGTTCGTCTAATCTTGACAGAGCCTCTAGCTCTCTGGATACATACTTGATAGGTGTTGTCAAATAGAAGCTCGCTCCTACAACAATAGCTCCTAGTAGCACCACTATTCCAATTGCACTGCACACAGTGATGATAAGTGTTTGTCTCTGACTTGTGAAGTAATCCGCGCAAGGAACTACAGAGACCATCACCCAGTACCCCAGAGTTTCTGAAAAGGTAGTGCGCTTTGCTGTAACATCAACAGCTTCTCCAGCCACAGTACCTCGATAATGGAAGACTCCCTCAAAATCAAGCATGGTTGAAACATCACTCCCAAAACTGGCGATTCCATGTTAGTGCAAGAAAGCTCTGAAAAATCACTTACTGGGAATAAAAGATTTCCGCAATGTCACGAGCCTCCTCAGTTTCAAGAGTCCAAAGGGAAGTCATATCCGTCCCGTTGATGAGAATCGGAATGTTCTCATTCCCTGAGGCGATAATTGTCCCCCCCTCTGATTGAAACATCAAGGACCACCCAGTTTTTCCAACACTTAAGCTCAGGAAAAAAGCTTGCAGTGTGGACAAGTCGTAGTCCAAGGCAAAGACAGCACATAAGGTTGAGTTTGAGAGCGGATCAGGAACAGCCTCCGCCAATGTGAAGCCAATTCCAATACCGTGAACGAAAGTATATGGCTCAGTCCATATAGGAACCCCGAAGCCATATTCTACTGCAAGTTGAAACCAATCTCTACACAAAAAATATGAGCTGTCGGCACTGCATACAATCCAGTTAATACATACTTAAGAGTTGGTCGGTAGCCCAATCCCCAATTCTCACACACAGATTCTTGAATAAACGGCTCTGGGTCAAAGAGACACCTTATGAATGCCCATCCAGTGGAATTACCTTGGTTCATGAACCCTGTGTAGGGAAATGACTGGGCCCCAGTCATTACATCAGTAGGGGTTGCAGCAAAGAGTTTGTGATTGCCACTGAGAGTGTGAGCGGCCATTATCTTCCACAGACTCAGGAACTCTACCTCATCAGAGCATATTAGTGGGTTCAACTTTATCACAATGAATCAGCGAGAAGAATAATCAAAGTTTCAGACTGTGTACCTTGGCGAGGTTTGCATTCTCGTGTAGAATCAGAGTTGCATCCCTCACAAATTCCCCAGCGAACCTCTCGATCTCATTGATGATACTGTTATACAAAGTCGTGGTTGTTTTCTCTAGTCCAGCTTGTGAAGAAAGTGACCAGAAAATCATTACAGGGGTAACTGAGGCAAGAGGGGAAAAGTATGATCAGTTAGAATGCCGAATTCCACGAAGTGTATGTAGGAATGCCACTAACCTGTGACAACCAAGGATACCAAGAGGAAGACAGTAATGACTGTCCTCAGGGAAAAGTGACAGGGATTTTTGTCCAAGTTGCGTGGAACTTCACCCAAGAGTGACAGGTCCGAGACCTTGGCAGTCCGCTGGAACATAAATAACAAACAAAAAAAAATACAAACAAGAAGACAAAAATACAATAACACTAACTGCCCAACCACTCTGCCTCTGGAGGGAGAAGGTGTTTTGTTTGTGTATCACACAACGACTTTTTTTTTCTTTTTCTATCCCCTTTATTCTTCTGCTTTTGGTTCACGGCTTTTGGCTTTTAGGCAGTATCGAGGAGCAACACGATTTTCGTGTGAGGTGAAGGCAGTTGGGGAAGTGCAACGCACTAAACGAGACTTAGGCGAATGAAAAATTACCCCACGGGGAAACTAGGACTAAAACGGCAGGTCTGAGTTCCGGAAACTCCGAATTTGGTGGACCATCAGGCCAACCGCAAGTAATGCATATTTTCTGTTTGGGGTTACAGCGAGTGTCTCTGGAACCGAATGTTTCCTGAACTTAGACCCAGTCTGGAGGCGGTGGAAAACACCCAGCTTGGTGTGCGGTAAATATGGGTGACAGGAATTCTAATGTCGGCTACCCAGAAAAGAACCCGAACGAAAAAACCAAAAAAAAAATAAAACCAACAAAATGAAGGCGGTTGTTATTCTTGCGGTTATTATTGGTTGCGCTTTAGCTACCAAGGACTATGGTAACTCATGTTCTAGCTATTTGCAACAAATTTTTTTTTTTTAACGTTGTTGGTTTTTCACACACGTATGTAGAGGGAATGTTCAGGCAGTGGATGAGGGAATATGGCAAAACATACCCTCAGAGGGAGTTCACCCACCGATTGGCTGTGTTTACTTCCAACGCCAAGTTCGTAGAGCGCCACAACTCCCTGGGAGAATCCTGGACAGTTGCCCTAAATGAATTCGCTGACTTGAGCAATGAGGTTTCTTTCTGCTCTTTCTTATGGCTTCTCCCCTTTTTTTTGTTTCTTTTTCCGGCTTAAACAGTTGGGCCTATGAAACTGTAGGAATTCCGTTCCATGTACCTAATGAAGCCACGCCTTGTTCAAAGCACTGGTACATACCAGCCAGGAGCGGAGCAAATTACTGCCATAGATTGGAGAAAGATGGGAGCTGTAACTGATGTCAAGAATCAGGGACAATGTGGATCATGGTATGGAGTAAAATTGATTTTAAAAAATTAAAGAGAAAAAAACCACTTTATTCTGACTTGCTTCCAGCTGGTCCTTTGGAGCCACTGCTGCCCACGAGTCATGCCACCAGATATATGGTGCAAGCCACACACTCGTGTCTATGTCTGAACAACAACTGGTGGACTGTGCTGGGATTGCCTATGGTATCATCTCCTGTTTTCCATTTTCCCGCGGTTGAATGACGTTAGGGGATCTTGGATGCAGAGGTGGCCTCCCCGACAACGCCTACAGGTACCTCATCGCTACAGGAGGTCAGGAAACTGAAGCCAATTATCCTTACACAGCTGCAAGGGGAACCTGCGTGTATATCACATGTTACTCATAACGGCTCCTTGTAAACGTCTTTTTTAGGGTTAATTCCACCAAATTTGTTGGCCGTATCACTAGCTACAAAGACATCCCTTCCAAGAGTGAAGCTGACCTGCAGACCGCAGTTCTCAACGTCGGACCGGTTTCTGTAGGAATTGATGCAAGCGGAGCGTCATTCCAACTGGTTTATTTTCCCTTCTGCTTCCTTGTCTAAACTTTCCTTGTGCATGTGTAGTACAAGACTGGTGTATACTGTCCCACAAGGGTGAGTTAATCGTCCTCTCCTATTTAACTAACACGCCACCATCCCTTAGTGCTCGGAGGATACCCTTGATCATGCAGTGACTGTCGTTGGCCAGGATACAGGCTCTGATGGAGACTACTACATTGTGAAGAACAGCTGGGGCGTTACCTGGGGACAAAAAGGGTACTAGCATTTGACGTGGGACTGTACACTAACCTGTGACTTTTTATACTTCGTACTACAGATACCTTTGGATGTGCGCAAACAAGAATAACAACTGCGGCATTGCAACTAATGCAAGCTACCCAGAAGGGTGCGCTGACATGTAACTTGTCAGACTTTAAGAAAAGAAACCCTACAGTTACCCAAAATCTCTGTTTTTTTTTGAACAATATGACAAAAATCCTTTGGGAATGAACTACGGCAGTCACTGAGTACTCCCGTTCATCTCCGCCATTTCTATGGAAATGGATTGCTTCCTCTCTTCCTCTAGCCGCCTGTGTGGTAATTAGATACGTTTTAGACTTTGTTTGGAAAACCGGTAAGGTGCATGAAAGAGGAACCCCACTACAAGGGTAGACACCACAAGGATACCCAAGTAAACAAAAAGAGCATAGTGTGAATCGAGTACTGAAGGCATTGTCCCAAATGTTAGTATAATGGATACAGAGTTGATAACGAGCCAGAGATAGGCAGTAGAGCGGGCCTCAAGATGTACTTCAGAAGAAAAAGACACCTCTTCAAAACCGTTAATAAGTACGTCAGGTAAGGTGTATTTACCAACGGCAAAATCCGTTACAACAGGCATTAAACCCAACAACGACAACCCTACATACTGTTAACGAAGAAAATGGAATGTGGATACCTAGCATGGCATAGAATACAATAGCTAGGGCAATTTCTTTTAGATAGATTCCTACTATAAAAAGACCCCATGAAACACTAGCCAGTATAAGAATACACAAAGTAAGTATCCAATAACGCTTTGTTTTGTCTGCAATAATGGAAAATACTAATGCCCCCACTATCCCACTGAGGAAAAATAATATAGAAAACAGGGCAGTCTGCGAATTTCGTTAGCATTCAACGAGTCGTAGTAAATGTGCACCTTAGACTGCATCTCCTCTGGGAGTAACTGTTGGACAAGGGTTATGATAGCGGACATTACCCCTATGGGAAGGCCCGTGAAAAGTACTAAAAAGAGCCAATGGAAATTTGTGATTAGTCTTTTGGTGGCAGGAATGATTCCACCTTCCTATCGTCATAAGAACGAGAAATTAAAAGGTGGCTATCATACTTTAAGGCTTCTTTCAGCCTTTTCTTCCACATTCTCCATGGATGGCTGTGGTGGTAAGGGAGGCTGGTCTTGCATGAAAGGAACGCCCACAGCTGGGAGTGTATTGATTATTGCCTGTTAATGTAATTACTGTTAATTACCGTCATTTACTATACATTGTGCTAGTAGCAGACCTGAATTAATAGCATCGTCCAAATGTGGTCTTTCAGCTGATCACCCAAAATAATTCCTAGCACCAGGCCAAATTGCCAGGATACACTCTGAATAGCAGTGGCAATTGTCCTTTGGTTTGCTGGAAACCACAATGTGGCAAGTCTAGGTGGCATTTGGGCATTCACAAACATTGCAATAACGCTTAAGGCTTGTCCAATAAACATTGATGCAAAGTAAGTCTGTGACGGTTGCCCTCCAACAAATCTATTTTTGAAGTGATGTCACCTGTCTTATAACGAACTTTAGAAACCTAAGCCAACCGGCAATGACGTTCAAGATGTTGACAGCTAATGAAGATACGAAGAGCCCCCTCTGGTCAACAAAATAGGGAACAATAAAAGCGGCAATTAACGACAGTCCATCTCCCATTGCCACAAGTGCATTGACCAAAGCTATATTGACCTACAGCGCTTTAAGTTGGTTACGGCCGCGCTTGCAAACCTGCCAAAAGTCGGCTGCTTGAGTCGCAATAACCGTGAAAGCCAGGAGGTTTGAGCTGTTAGTGAGACTTATGAAACTTACAAAGAAGAGCATAACGAAGCGCCGCTTGTAAACTTTATGTGTTTCAACTGGAAGTCCATCCTCAGAGTCACTCCCCTCCTCGCTTTGAAATGGAGTACTGTCATCAGATCTGTCATCATCTGCCCTTGTTGCACCTTTACTGCCACTGCCACTGCCAGATACAGGATCCTCCGGCTGAAGAAAAACTTCGTCCTTATCACGTAGATCTGACGGGACACCACTTGCATTTGCATCTCCCGTTGAGCTAGATCTCCGCACCCTCACCTTGATGTCATTGCTTCCAGTCTCAGAATTGTTTGTGGTTGTAGTCGAGCTCGTGCTATCCTCACTTTCAGTTGCAGTATTGACAGGTGACTCAGCCGGAGGACTGAGAGATCTGGTATCATCACCTTTGACGTGATCGCAGGGAACTGCTGTCATTTTATTGCACGCACAGGATCCAGTAGGTACTGCCGAACCGTCGGCTCTATTGTGGGACGAGGTAGGGCAGGGCTCAAGAGGCGTGGAAATTAACAAAGAGACAATAAATTGTGATGATCACCATTTTGTAATTCGTACGTACGTTTTTGATTCGTTGTGGGAAGTTGCTGTTGTTCCTCCCCATAGATCAACCATGCGGAATCTCTTTGATCTTTGGGAAGAGTCTGTTCCTCAGAGTCTCGATTCCCGTGCTGTTGGAGGCGCACCTCTGTCGTCAATCGATGACGTTCCACTCCCAGGGGACAACTTTTCCTGCTCAAGATCTCGTAGCCACGAAGACGACGAAATCTCCTATCATCACTCCCAAGCCATTTTTAGCGTAGGCCTCTTTAAAGGACTCAAAAGAAAAAAAACTCTTGTGCGTGCCGCAGTACCGGTATACGACACGAAACAATGCGTTTTTGTTGTTGTTCTGTTGTTGGTCTTGCTGTTTGGTAACAAACGTGGTTTCTCAACACAAGTTAAGTGTCAAGGATGTCAGTGGAATTTCTCGCGGAGCAAAATATAGCTGGTCAGACCTTGTTGAGGCTGGTCAGTAGAGGAAACTTGATTATTGCTGAACTTTTGAGGTTGAGTGCTTTTGTCCCGCGGGGTATTTTTCCTTGCCAACACTGGCTCCATCTAAACACTTTTTATTTCCCCCTCTAAAACAGCATTCCAGCGTATCCCAGAGCAATTCTCTGAGCTCATCTTTGACTTCCGATACAACAGTAATGATGCTCTTCTAGAATCTAGGATTCAAGACAAACCCGTTAGTTTCTTGTCACAATCTCTCGAAACTACCAACAAATAAAATAGGATTTGGTTGACTTGGATGCAAATTTCAAAGCATCTCATCTTGACGTTTTGGGCCGATTTTATACCCTTTTCGAAGGAATTTTCAAGTACGTCAAGGACTTGAGGAAATATGTTTCTGAAGTGGATGAAGGTGTTTTCATTCAGCTAACGATTGAGGTTTATTTTACTATCTGTTATTAACATCTCACGATTATCAGTCCATATTGCAAGATGATGATGGCAAACAGTTACTTTGTGAAGCTTTTTATTTATATTGTGTCATACTCACGTTGATGGACACCCTCATCGAAGGTCCTGTAAGAGAAAGGCTTATAATTTCCTATCTACGTTATAAGGTAGTTTTGTGTAGGTCTTGCTTTTTTTTTTTTTTTAACCAGTGCAGGGGACAAAATTTATGCCGTCCTTTGATGAAGTGTGCAAGTTATGTGGGACCACAGGTTATGTAAAGGGGGCATCCAGAAGACCTCCAAATTATCCTGAGAGCCTCTTTGCACGGTAAGGTCACCAAAATGTAACTTAGCCACTAACAAGGCAAGGTTTCCATTGCCCCCAACTGCTGTCAACATGATAATAGGAAAACTTCGATCTGATGACATCTATAACCAAGTCTCTAAGGTAATGACTTCCTCAGAAAGGGTAAAGTTACCGTTGGATAGGCGTTTCCTCACCCTGATCACCGAAGTGTTGCACTTTCACGCCAGGCATCCATGATATACATGATTCTCTATCTTGCACCGAATATCTTAATGAACGAACCTGCCGTAATGCGTGAAATAGTTGATAAGCACTTCCCTGACAACTGGGTCATAACTTATTACCTTGGATACACGGCTGATTTAAGTGTGGAGTGGGATAGATATAAGGTGATAACACTCATTGGTACATAACAGTAACCATCATTTTAAGGCTGCTAAAGCTGCTGTTGCTTACACAATTGCTCAATCAAATGTAACCAATTTTGCCGCCAAGTATTGGAACCAGGTGACCCCTCTGAAGACTGAACTGCAAAACTACTTAAGAGAGGTAATTCAATCTTCTCTCTCTCTTTTTTGGCTATTTTCCTGTGTCCTTGCAAAAGTATGGCAAGGGCACCTCTATGTGAGCCAAACATCAAACAACATTGGAGTGAAAAGGAGATATCAAAAGTTCTCGATAATCCCCACAGAACTCCGACACATTCCATTCACATTGCTTGAAATTTCCAGTAATAAACCTTAGGGTATTCTCGTGGAAGATTACATATTGGACCACATAAATCAGCTTCTAAATTGTGCTAGGAACTCCAATGTCGCTCTTAGGTGGCTTATGTTGCGTATGGTTCACATTTGATTTTTAGCAACCTAACCGCACTAGATTTCATATCACAAAACAAGAAGGTGTCTCAAATTGTGGTTGGACGAAACGACATTACCCCAATTCTTGGCTTATTGTTGGATGTGGCCCAGTTCGAGTGGGTCATGAACAAAATATTAACAGTTCATCCCACGTTCTCCCGTTGTGGATTCTCATTTTTCGGCAGATCCTTTTGGACCAAAAAGGAAAGAGATGGGATGATTATCGTAAGGAATCCAGTGATAGGATGAATGAACTTGGTACTAAAGACTCCTTATGAGGGGTATTGACTTCCGTCAAGGTGAATTTTTTTCTGGTACAAAGGAGTTGACTCGTGTTAAACCAAATAAACGTCTCGAAAAATGGTTTCACGATATTGCAAATCAGGTTGAACGATTATTTTTCTCCTCAAATTCTTCTAAGCAAAACCAGATTAACTCTCTTGATTATAGTGACAGTGTGATGTCAGGAAGAAAGATACAACAATTAATACAGGCACTTGAGGAAGTTGAACAATTTCATCATGTATACACTGTTTCCTCAGCTACACTGACCATATTAGATTGAATCGAGTCTTCAAGTCAAGCAATTCCTTATTGACACTCGCAAATATTTACAACAAATGCTTCGTCTTGTCAACATATCACCAAAAGTGAAAGTGACCCTTGCCCTTGTCTCTGATATCTCGTATCCCTCGTTTCGACCATTCGAGTTTGTACTTATCAAGAGATAGTTATGGCTGGGAGATTCTTAGAACTCAGGAATATGTTTCACTACTTCAGCAGAATATAAGAGAGTGTGTACCCAATTATAGTTAGTCGCCACTAAAGGCTTATAACCACAACCAAAATCTTACAAACCATTATTTTTCAGGCAACCCTCTGTTGTGCTCAAACTACGTTCAGTTGTAGTGAAGCTCTCCTCCATATTAGATCTTACTGCTCTTCGTATCGATCAAGCAAAAAGCCCAGATTTGATGAGTGTTGGCTCTTATTATTCTGGTCCCAGTGCTGTGGCCTCCCAAATTATATTTACTATATGTAGGAGAACTGATGGAATATGTCCGGAAAGTACTCGAAGTCATACCTGTGACTGTTTTCAACCTTTTGGAGGAGATAATAGAGCTTCAAACAAAACAAATGAAGGAACTTCCTACAAAAGTTGAAAAAGAAAAGATTCAATTGTACTTGTGCCTCTCATGTTGCACACTCTTACTCCTGTAGCTATGCACAATTGGAAGACCGTTATCAGCTTGCCTACAAAACTCATGCTGTTTCTGTGTTTGCAGAAGGTATTCTTGCCATGGAAGCTGAAACAACTTTTGTGGGTGTCATCAAAATTGATCCCAAAAAACTCCTTGAAGACGGTATTCGCAAGGTTGGTCTGAAATTACCATTACAGGATCATTTATATGTTTTCAGGAGTTGGTCTCTCGTCTCTCCACTGCACTTCATACCATTCTTGATTTTCGAACTGGTAGGATTGAGGATCTCTTTGCACAACTCCAGAAGCTCTCTAAGACGCTTGATGGTCACTGCCGTTCTTTCCAATGTACTTTAGCAACCGTTTCCCTGTCCTGAGCCTAAATAATACATCACAGACATTCAGGATTACATTCGTCTTCCTGGTCTAAAAGTTTGGCAAGAAGAATTTATGCGCATTGTCAATTTTAACGTAGAGCAAGAGTGCAATCGTTTCCTTGCTAAAGGTATTGACGACAATCAGAGTCAATACCAGTCCCGTGAGATACCCATTACAACTTTCCCACCCCTTGACACAAAGTATGACACCAGCTCTTTCTGTGTTTCAACTTTAAACTCCTTTTTTACATCTCTTTTTCTCATCTCTTGTAGCTCTGTTAATTTTATTGGACGTCTTGGCAGAGAACTTCTGGCACACACACACTATCGGCGGACAAACTACCAAGAAGCAGCGGCTGCGTGGATAGAAATTTCAAATGGAAGGTATGAACCCTCCTTTTTGCTTTCTTTTGTCAAGCCTTTATTAGAGAGCTCGTAACTTCACATACATTTGTTGTCTTGCTGGAGGGTGTGTCTGTCTTTGGGCTAAACGGACTCGATCAACTTTATTGCTTCATGATTGTTAAAATCTTGAAAGACTTTTTCAGAAATACATTTGAGGTTTTAGTTCCCTCCTCATCAGATCCCTCTAAATTGGCACAGCGACCCACAACCAAGGACCTAGTTAAGTATCTCCTCGCCTTACAAGATGAATTACACCCAACAACATCAACTCCGGAGAGACATGTAGCAGACCCCAATGCTCTTCAAGTGAAATCTATTTTCATTCCGTTGCTAGGTTGCTCCAATACATTCCCGTTATACTGTCTAATTTCTTTATTCCAGAGGTTGTTTGCAAGTGTGGCCAACTTCAACTTCTTCGCCATCACCTTGCTAGTACATTGCGTGTGGGTTTTACGTTCTTTTGTTGCCTTATTAATTGTTATGGCAGCTTGCCTGTAAGTCGGACTCCACCTTACTCTCTTGCTCAATGGATGTGCTGAACAGTGCCCTCCTTAAAGACATACATGCGCACTACAAAGAGTTGTTTCTTTGATTGACGCTGTTACTAAAACTGCTAACCACGATTTAGCCCCGCCAACAACCCATACCCTGATCCAAGCTCCCCACTGCTTCCCGAACTCAGTAAATACTTAGAAACCGCTGGTATGCTTTGATCACTTAACTTAGCTTAGGCTAACTCTCTCAAGGTCACTCCGATCCCTTTACAAAGCTTTATGTCACCACTAAACCACAACCTATTTTCGCCGAGCTTTTCTTCTTATTCATTCTGTCTCAAATGAGAAGTTTCAGTTATACTACAACTTCTGGTATACAATTCTTTTTTTACAAAAAAAGCAGTCACAATACATTGAGGTCTCTCCTGGAACAAAAGTGGAACATGGCACGACATGAAACCATTCGTCATTGGTGTTGTAACGCTTCTGAAACAAGTCCACTTTGAGCACACACAAAGGTTCATAGCTTACATCTGCCAAAAGATTCGTTCACTTGTGTTAGCTGCATCCCTGTGTGTTACCTCACAATACAATGACCAACTAACCAATTTTCTCTAAAGGGACCCCAAAATTACTGATTTCCCCCAGGATGCAGTCAGTTTGGCTCAGTTCATATATCTTTTCTCTAAACACGCTAATATTCCACGTGCAACACTGGAAGGTACCTCACACTTAACACCAAAAAACCAGTCATTGTAATACAATTACCACAGGTTTGCTACCTCCAGTCATATTGGATATTTGTAAACTACCCCTTGCCTAAACACATATTTGGGATAATAAAACCTGTGCTTTTATGCAACTCCTTAATTCTTTTGTATTTATGGCCAATGGTTGGTGAGGAGATCAGCGGCACTGTCTGAGTAGCTCTCTTGGTTTACTTTTAGCACACATGCCCCAGTGAGGGCATTGAGCAGTTCAATGCTCCTCACTTGGCCCAATTCAGTTCTTTCCATGGTGATCAAGAATCCTTCACCAGTGTTTATTTTCTTTCCCTTGCTCACGCCACGGTGAATGAAACAAGGCTGGCCTGGGTTCGTCACATCATACACCAGAATGTCGATTGCGTTGTTGTTGCCTCCTGGTTGGTCATAACCCAAGCACAAGTGGGAATCATCAACAAGTAGGGACAAGCACGGGGGAGGGAAGTCTGTCTTTAGGCTGTTTGATAGGCACTCGAGGGTGTATAGCGCCCCTTGGTCTGTGAAGCGGGGGTAGGATGCATACAAGCCGGAATTAGGAGTAGGGAATAGAAGCGGGGCAGAGTTGCAGGTTGTTTGAAGGCTTGGAAGTCGGACTATGGCGATGGGTTTCTTGTTGTAGGTTTGTTCCATGTCAACCTCAAACACGTTCCAGCAGGTGTCTCCTCTGGTTAGGATAATAAGTTGGTCACCGCTGGCACTTGTGCATCTAATAGAATTTTCGTAGCCGCATCTAAGGTACGCTGATTTTTCACCTTCATCGTACTTCCCAATAGTAAGGGAATGTGGTTCCAGAGAGGCAACCCACTTATCATTGCATGTGAAACGGAGATTTCTCCATTCTGATGTAGGCCAATGGCGCAGATCGCTGAACATTTCTCTCTCTTCCTGTCGAAATGCTGGTAAAAAAGAAAATCCTATCCATACGTACAACTAACTCTTCACGATAAAAACTGAAGAAATACAGCCACTACTTGGGGGAAAAAAAAAAAAACAAAACAATATCCAAGTATACAAACCAAGCATAGTACAGCCAGCCTTGATGCCCAACTACCGCTCCCGGACCTGCACAGCACATGTGACAGACCATTCCAGGCCTTGTGCTCACCATACGCCACTTCCATAGTCCTGGGGGCACCCACTACGCCCAGGGTAGCAGATAGGTCCACGAATACATCTACCGGGGGATCCGGGCACAAGTTCACGAGCAGTGTCCTGTGTCTCTGCATTACCCACCGCCGCCCAATGCATTCCGCCACGCAGTGCAGAGGCACGTGGCGTGCCGGGGAGCCAGCCCCGCACCGTGGTATCACACAGCTGCACGCCAGTGCAATGTACTGTTCCTTGCCGCTCAGTGCCCATGCCAACTCCATGAACAAGAGGAGGAGTGTTTTTCGGTTATTTGTGTGCAGTCACACCCTTCTTCAACAAAGAGAGAGTTGTTCCGTTTCTGGGAAACGTTAGAAAATCGGCCTGATTGATTGAATAGTTGTGAGAGGATGTTGGATTGGTGCGAGCGGGCTGTTTTTGTAGTAGTGGTCGTCACCTTGGGGATGATGTTAAGGAATATGTGGGCAAGGGAGCGCAATAGAAAGAAACTTGTTAAGCGCAGACCTACCGAGAGGTTCCACGTGGTTTTGCTGGGTGACTCTGTGTTTGACAACAAACGGTACGATAAGCCTGATGTAGTTACCACTCTCAGGACGGCGATGCCCAGTCATTGGACAGCTACGCTCCTGGCAAAGTGAGTTGCTTGTCTTTTGGGCGATTTCTTGACCTGAGAGGGATCCCAACTTCCTTTGAACAAAACAGGGACGGAGACCTTATAAATGGGGTGTACAACCAGTTAAAAGGACTGCCCAAAGATGCCACGCACTTAGTTCTCAGTGTTGGGGGGAACAATGCTCTCCATGTACGTAACCATCTTGCTCGCAGTGCCAAGACAGTTGGAGAAGCACTAGGGCAGCTGGCAGAGATCAAAGAAAGATTTATGGAGGAGTACAGAGACTTAATTGAGAAGGTAAGCAGTTTTGAAGAAGGAGACTAATTCCACTCACGATCCTGGTTCTTCCCACGTACTTAGTTGCAGGCAACAGGACTGCCACTGATTGTGTCCACAGTCTACAACCCGTTCTACTCAGCCAAGGATCCATTGATGAGGCTCATTCCAATAAAAGAATTAGCCCAGGAGCAAATATATGCAAACGCAGCGCTGTGCATCCTAAATGATGCGGTAATCTCGGTTGCACAGAGTCAGGTATTTGCCGCCCTTCCCCGATAAGAACTTTGTGACCCCCAACCTTACAACTACAAGGGTCTCCCTGTTCTGGACCTGCAGCGGACTTTCAACAGCCCCAAAGATTACGCAAATCCAATTGAGCCATCTCGCGTCGGCGCGGCTAAAATTGCACAACTTATTGTGAACATCCTTCACAATCACGACTTTGAATCCCACCTGACAACGCTTTTCAAGATCTAGACTTCCAAAGACAGTGTGGGTCCAAAACCGCTGTCACAGAGCCGACAATTCACAGATCTAAAAAAATATCAGAAATGTCAAACGCAAACCCGACAAAACGGAAATCAACAAACACACAGTTACAAACAAACAAAAATCTCTCCGGTGGAGATGCGTTATTCCCAAGAGAACGCCACCGGAGAGGCGACAAAAAGCCGTGCGGGATTTGGTGGTTTTTGGAGTGCTGACAAGACGTTGCGAGGGCAGAAGTCGTTTTTCCTTTCTTCGTCATCGTCTTCATCTGCTTGTAACAATAAGACCACTGCATCGCAGCAAACACAAGATGTGCCTCCTCCCAGTAGTCTGGATGCAGTCGCAGATCCGCAGTCTTTGAGTGGCCCGACTGTGGTTCCTCATACTGGTTTGGAAGTGCCTCCAGAAGAAGAGGCAGAGGACTCGCTGGCAGGCCCCCACCAGATTCACAGATCCACGACTTCACCGCTACCATCGACAACTACTTGTACCACGACCACAACTCAGAGCTCTGCTTCAATACCGTCAAGAAGACTAACTGGATTTCGGGCACCCCCTGGGAGCCCGGCACCACGACCTCCTGACTCTCCTCTGCAACGCTCTCGTGAAGCACACCCTGATACTAGAACAGTGATACTGAAGCTTCGTGCATCAGCAGCTTCAAATGGTGAGGGGAAGCGGGGGTCATCCTGGTTCTCACAATTGATTGTGGCCGACCCGAACAAATTACAGGAAGAAGTTCGAGAATCCCTTGCAAACTCAACAACAAGTCTCGAACTCCATATTATTTTCCGGCAAGCTTCATCTCTTTTCTTATCCAAAGCTTCAGACTGTTAGTGTCACACCTAACTTGATGCAGAGACCTCTCCCATCCTCCCAAATTTCCTCCAAGCATCTTCGAGGCGACGTGGCTTAAATCTCTGCTTCTTCCCAGCAATGGGATCACTGAAATACCTGCAGAGTTTTCCAAATTGGTCTCTCTGCAGTTACTGGATTTGTCAAATAATTTGCTCACCTCCTTACCAGATTCTTTTTCAGTGTGTATTATTTTCCACAACCTTTTCCTCACTTTCTTCCGTTTCAGGCTCTCGTGAATATCAGTGTGTTACGTTTATCAACAAATGAATTTTCAGAAGTTCCTCTTCCGATATCAAGCATGACTCACCTGGACTTTTTGGCTCTAGGAAATAACAAACTTCAATCTGTGCCTAGCTTTATGAGTGTGTAGCCAAACAATCGAAACTTTTCGAGCTCATTATCTTATGTCTCTCCCTTCTTCTCTTAGGTGGTCTTACATCCTTGAGGGAGCTTGTTGTTTCTTGTAATTGTATCACTCATTTACCGTCAAACTTTGGTACTTTCCCCGGGTAGGTAAAAATCCTTACCGATGCAATAGGAGACCTATCTTCACTGAGCACATTCAACTGTTCTAAGAACCTACTCAGCAGTCTGCCAACCTCTTTCGGTATTTCATAAGAACAGCCAGTCTTTACATGTTCACAACAATGGCAGGAAACTTGTTCAGACTGACAGAGTTGGACCTCTCAAACAATAACATTACTTTGCTTCAATCATGTCTGTACACTCTTCCCGCTTTGGAAGTTCTCAGACTCAATGGAAACAAAATACTGGACTTTGAGACTCCCCAGATGATGTCAAACTTAGTTTCTCTACACACGTACTTTATTTATTTCTTTTCACTTTTCTCACTCGCAATAGACTTAACTTGAGTAACAACGAGCTAACCCTCATACCAGCCGAAATTTCTTTACTTACACACCTTTCAACTTTCCAAGCCAGGTACACATTTTTCTCTTTGGATTATTGTATTTACATCAGGCAATTAGTGAAAATAACATTGCCGAATTTCCTTATGTTACTGGGTCAACTTCACTTGTCTCCTTGGCACTGAATAGGAACAGTATACCTGCAGTCCCACTCTCCATATCCAATCTAGTTAATTTGACGTCTCTAGATATCAGGTTTGCTTTTTCTTTTTTGATATAAAAAAAGCCGTAACATCTTGAACAGCTTTAATGACATTGAAACCCTACCAGAACTTGGCTCACTACCACTGAAGCAACTCCTTTTTACTGGAAACCAAGTTAGTGGTACTTTCCTGTGACTGGAAAATGAAGTACAATATCAGATCTCGGAGCCTGTAACACTGCCGCCTACTTGTATTCCGATGGTGGAAGAATCCTGTGCCGACGAGATTATGCCCAATCTGTGGCTGGGCTCTTTACATGCATCCGATAACAAGCACTTCCTCCTTGTGAGCAACACCTTCATCTTTCGGCAACACTTCAATTTTAACCTCACTTCCCAGTCCAAACAAGTTACCCATGTTTTATCCGTTCTACCAATTTCCAAAGGTCCCTACCCAAAAGTAGATTCCCATCTCATGAATAAAGGAAACAAAACTTATTTCTATAGGTATTCAATTACATGATCTTACCCGTTGAAGACCAAATGGAAACCGATTTACTAGAGCATTTTCAGACCTGCCACAAATTCATTGACGAGGCGAGGGACTCCGGAACTGCCGTTCTGGTACACTGGTGAGACCCCCATCTTGCAACTTCTCCCTCAACCCTAACCCGCAATAGTGCGGCCGGAGTCTCCCGGTCGGCAACAATCGTAACATCATACGTTATGTATAAAAACAACATTGGGTATGAGGCAGCCCTGGAAATCCTACGCAAGAAAAGGCCAGCAGTGTCCCCCAACCCTGGGTTCATCAAACAACTCCAGCAATTTGAATCCACAATACTACCTACACTCAACCACACACCCAAAAACCCCTGTAAGATTATGTGATAAATAAAAAATAAAAAAGCTCCATGAGCAAAGATACTACGCAACCACATCACCCGCCGTTTCTGTGAAACTGTTCTCCCATAATCCACCCCACGTGAAATGTTTCAGGGTATTCCGACGGAGTTGTAGCTTCAAAATTACCCTCACCATCGGATGGCACTGTGACTTGATACTTTGAAACAACTCGTATGATACTCCTCCTCGAGGGGAGCCAATGGTGTTTCAAAGTGGAATCACGACTAAATTGATACCAAACACAGCGATTGGGACCGACACCCTTTGAGGGTAAGCTTTTTTTTTTTCTTCTGGTAAGGGAAGAACGAGTAGGGAGAAATACCTGAAGTGGGACTACAAGCAAAGTTCTTTTTTGATCTTCAAAAATTGGTTTGGTTGTGGGTTGATAGTCACAACTCAAGGCTTGTGTTTGGCCACATGTGTGCTTCATTTGGGTTGATGTTAGACAGTGTCAGCCCCAGCTTGTTTATTGACACCTGGATGTGCAGTGGTGATGCACACACAAATGTCTTGAAGTAGGTGATGGCAGTTGTCCCGGTCATCCCTGGAAACACATGTAGAAGCATTCTCCACATGGAAACATTGATTCGGCGCCCCATCCTGCGTTTCTGTGCCATGGCAACAACCTAAAGTTGGTTGGTTGTGTTTAGAACAGTAGAAGATTCACACCTCATTCAAGGTCACGTGGAATGTGTGGATAAACCACTCCGCACAGCTTGTCTTGTTGCTTGCAATCAACATTGCCAGCAAGCGATTGCTGTTCGTTTTGACTTGATCCTCATTCAAATGGAAGTGCTGGATAAACCACTTCACAACTTTGCCACACTGGACTTTGCTTTTTGACAAACCCTCCACAATCTCGTCTGAAGAGAATACATGTCCACTCTAACTCTGCTGCATCAACTGCACAATGTTTTGGGCATTTAATATGGAACACCAAGAACCAATGCTTGAGGTGATCCTACTTTTGTTGAAGAGTAGTGGCGCTGCATTGTCACAATGGCGCAAAAGTGACGATGCAGTGTTGCCGCAGCTTCGTTCCACTCTATCACAAAAAACTTCTGGCACTTCTCTGATGATGTGGCTGACTGCACAATGAGAGAGGAACCACTGAACACCACCAACGCCATCACAGTCCCGAGAAGTGCAGGCCTTACTGAAAGTTTGCCCAGCCACAGTGGGGCTCCCCCTCAAGTGGTCCATCACGTGGAAGGTTTTCTCCAGCCAGTCTGCAACTGCTGTGTTGTTGTTGGCAAGAGATTTGACAAGACACTCCACATGCTGCTCTGGTTTGAGTGGAAGCTGTGGCGGAGCCATATTCATCAGGAGGTAACTGACTAGTGACACAGAGTCGTCCTTGTTTCCACATGCCCTGATGAAAGTGTCAGGAGCAACAGGCCCAAGTGTGCCAGCATAGTTGGCGATCAACCACTCAACAAGGTTCTCATCTGCAACACCTGTGCACAAAGAGCATAAGTGATACTGTCTTGGTGTGAGCAAAAGGTTTTCAATGCACCACTTGAAGGCCGTTCCATTCTTGGAAAGAACAGCCGTATTTAAATGGGTTGAGTTCACTGAGAACCTTTCCTTCATCCACAGCCATCCTTCTGCAAAAAGAGATTCCTTATCTTCACCTGAATAAGAGGCTGTGTATAATAGGAAATTATCAACCAGTCTGTACAGGAATCTCAGGGCCATTTCTTGTCTGCCACCACAAAACAGTCCAGTGCAAAACTTCATGACTTCTAAACTTGGGCTGGCAATGAACTCATCAATGTCGCAGCCCCCAATTACATTCTGGTCTATCATCTTCACACAGGCACTAACAACATCAGTGGTGGAAGTCATCCACTTCACCACGTCAAGATGACCCATTCTCACAGCTGCCCGGAAGGGTATTGGAAGCTCCCAGTGCTCAGTTCCCACACCACTGAAGTTTGACATAACCCACTTGACAATCTCCAGGTTCCCACCTTTGCACGCGTGATACAGCACACTGTGTGGCATGGATTCACTTTGGGACATCTCCCTGATGTCATCAATCAGGTCGGGGTCATCTGAGGGCCACTTCAGGAGGCAACAGCCACTCGACGGTGAATCAACCGCACTCCTGCCAACAAGTTCCCTTGCCATCTCAATGTGTCCTCCTGTTCAAAGTAAATGGGTTGGTTTTTTATTTTTATAAAAAAAATGTACTATTGACACAGCTCTACTTTATTACCACTCCACACAGCAACATAGAAATACCAGCACAGAATCCCTTCAACACGGCAAGGCACTCTTTGTTGTTGTTCCTTGTCTCTTTCCTCCTAAGAATCCACTCTATGCACTTATTGCTCCCAGCCTCCCCAGCACACCTCAACAAAAAGTACTTGGAAGTGTACAGCATCCCACAATCGCCCTCGGACCACGCCCCACTCACACGTACACTTTCGAGGAACCTGCAAGCCCGAGGCAGCAGCGGGAACAACGCATCGGCTACGCCCAGCAGCCAACGGCACCGGGACATAGGCACCGGCACACCGCGATCATGGGAGGGGCGGACCAACGTGGGCACCAAAACGTGGTCCCACACCACACGAGACACCGTCATCATCCACTCTGCAGAAGTACCAGTACCATGTGACACCATCCTTGGGTGTCTCGAACCACACCATAGAATCTACCTGCCTTCGTGGCAAAGGGACGGGTGGCCCCTGTCGCCACTTCGAAGGGAAAACCAGACCCTCCCTTCGGGGAGTGGCTCACGGCCCCTACTCCGAGCTTCAGGAGACTTTCGACTGTTTTTTTTTTTACCTTTTTCCCATTTCTTGTAAACCAACGTAATTTGATGCCAGCGGGTACCGTGCTGTGCGCCACCGTCGCTGCCGCCCTCGTGGCAGTTGTGATTGTCATCATATGCGACAGGCTCGCGGCTCGTCGTAACAGTTATTAACCCTTTTTTTTTTGCTGTTCATGATGCCAACGTTCACAACCGACGAAAAAAAAAAAGTGTTTAACCAATAAAAAAAAAAACAGAGTTTAACATTGACACGAGCAAGTTGGAGGAAGAGACTATAGCCATTGCGACAAAACCGTTGACGTCCACATCAGTGCGCGTCGATCTGCCCAGGTTCTGCTATAAAATTTCGGTGTACGGTATTTTTCCCTTATTTCTGTCAACCACAACCTAACTTAACCCTAACTATTCCCAACAAATTCAGGACCGGAAAATGAATGTGTGTTCAATGGTGCCACACAAACCACGCAGTCTGTTTCTTCTGCTACTCCCCCGACAGTCTCTGCCATAGTACCAGAGGCATCAATTGCTTCCGCAAGTACCTCCACTTCTCTTAGATCTGAGGAGTGCACCCGACGGTTGATTGTATCTCTTGTGAATCTCCTAATACCTTTACCCCGACGTGACTCTGTTGTGGACTCTGTTAATAATTCATATAAAATCCACTTTGCGTATGTGTTTCTTTTTTTCCGCTATCAATTTCCTCGTAAGGTACTAAATACACAACAGCTACATGTTCACTGAGCCAGACAAAGCTGTTGACCCAGCACAATTTCTGCATGTAAAAAATCCGCTTGTGGAAGTCATCCTTACAACTCTAAATTCCCTTTAGGCGTACTTAGCACGTGCATTGGGTGCCGACTCTCCCCTTGTGTTACTTTTGAAATGTTGCACGCAGGAATTTATATTTCCCACTGTGCATCTTCTGAAAGAGAAATTTGGACTTCAACACCCCTACCAAGGTAATCCTAGTGCAGGGCTCCTCCGCGGTAGTAACCCTTCATAGATGTACATAGAGGATGGCACATTCTTATCAGAGATACTGGGGACAAAATAACCGTAGCACACTCAAAACAAGAACAAGGGAAAGAACCCTTTTTGGCGGCTTTCAAATTCACATGGGGAGTCTCTCTTAGTTTCCCAAAACAATTGATGTTCCCACCCGAAGGTCTGAAATCCCATACTAACTTGTTTTCATTGAACATCGGACTGACCACTTCATTGCAGGGGAACCTGACTTAGCAGCTGCCATTGATGCCGCACAGTTCTCATTCAATCTGTCTGCCCTCACATTCGCAACTGACTGCCCTGCGGATGTGGCTGAAAGTGTCCGGGCATATCTGGAACCGTTCCTCATGCACTGAGACCTCGGAGGATACCAACCCCTCATTTGCCTCCCTGTACTTGCTTACACTACACCCAGCATCCCAACGTTTGAGAACAATGATTTTTTGAAATCTCCATTTATTTGCGCACATAGCAAAGGAATAGATCAAAACAAGAACCACAAGTGAGAAAAACACAAAAATGATGACTCGCTTGCTGCGGTACTTGTGGCCCACAGCAGAGGCCGCAGGGGCACCACACCCGGCCGACGCCCCTTCGTCGTCGACGGGCACCACAACCGCCACCACGCCTACCACACCGACACTAACGAGCACACCAACAGCAGCCACAGCCGCGACAACCACGACTACCACACCGAGCAAACCTGGGTGGGGTGCGGCGCTGTTGCCCAGCACGAACATCGGGGCGGCGCAAGTGGCGGCGGCGGCGAGGTCGCTGTGGGCAGGGGCCAAAGCCAGGGCCGGAGCGGCGAGGGCGGCGGGCGTGGTGCCGTGCGCGCTCATGTTTGCCGTGTCTGTCGTCTCGTTCCCGATTGCCCAGCGCACATTATGCGCCGTGCTGGCTCCACTGCAGCGGTCGTCGCCTTCACGGAAATCCTGATCATTCCAAGCCCCCACAGTTCGTGCACTGGTTCATCCTAGGCTACAGTAACAAGTGGCTTTTATTCGCACCCACTGCTGGCGTTCAAGTTAAGGAAAAACAGCTACTCGTATTTTCTTGAAAAGATAAGAGAAACGGAAGGTTTTGTTTAGGGGGTGTCGTTTGTGGGGTTGTTCTGCTTGGAGGTGTAGGCAGTTATTTTGCTTTGAGTGACCCTGGACTTTTTTGTTACCCAGTGAAATGGAACTGCACTGTGATCAGTACTAGCACTTGAGGCAGCGACATTGGCACTGCAAATGGAATCGATTGGGGCCTCAGGAGCCCGCTTGCGACCGGCCAGTTTCAGATCAGAACATTGTGGAGCATTGGTGGATCCTGAGCTTGACGTTGTTGTTGTTGGTTCATTGTCTGCCGTATTATTTGGTGACTGCAGTAATAGATTGAAGTATGGGTCCACCAAAGCCTCACCCAAGGATGGTCTCCCCACAACGTTTGGAGCTATGAGTTTATTGGCAAGGACCATTCCTTCAGCAGTTAACAGTTGTTTTACGCGCTCATCCAGCATCATGGTTCCCACGTACCACAGGTCAGCATTGGGGCCACTCCTTTCTTTCTTTGGGTGTACACGTAGGTGAGAAAGTGATAGCCCCTCTTCCACCTGAGCCCAATCAACATCCACAAGAACCCAGTGGGCACCCTCTTCACAAGCTCGCATGACGTTTGCCCATCTGATATCACAGTGGTAAACATGTCGAGAATGCATAGTTTCCAGCGCCGAAAGTACGGCTTTGACAGCGGCTGCAAGTTCCTGCTTAGTTTTGGGTATTGCTGCATAGCATGGGCTAAGTTGACACTTGAAGCGGTGTGACTCATGCCACACCACCTCACTCACCTTAACTAAATGCTTATTTCCATGTCCTTCTAGTGCTGCGTAAACTGCTTCAAGGGTGGCTTTCTTTGGTGCACCATCAACATCATACAAAGTGGACTTGTGAACAACTATTTCATCGACGGAGCGAACTTGAGTCTCAATAGTTGTGTGATCATGGTATGTTTCAATGCCAGGGCAAATAACGTACTTGGCTGATAAGAACGAGGCAGTGCGTGCAATGTTAATGCCTTTGATGATAATTTCTTCCAAGTCCTTTAGTTTTTTTTTTTGTGGGTGGGGGGTGATGTTAGGGTTGCCGTTTTCTGTTTTGTTTTTGTTTTTGTTTTTGTTTTTGTTTTGTTTTTGTTTTTGTTTTTGTTTTGTTTTTGTTTTTGTTTTTGTTTTTACCTGGGGAGAGTCATAGCGGTACTCCCGCCATAAGCGGTAACTTTTTTGGTACCCCTGTTCACGTGAACTTAGAAATTCAGGCCTGTTTGGATTCACTAAAACCCAAAATTGTAGGATTTCTCGGTTGGCTGACACGCCAAAGTGGAACCACAACTTCCCATAAAGTGGTTTGAAGACAGACTTTGTTTCAAGATCTTCAAGAGCATCTTCCATTTTAACAGATTTCAACTCAGCTGATGGTTTTTTGGGTGAGTGAAAATGCAAGGAATTTTGGCATTACCTGATACCATGTTCACTTGATTCATAACGAGAAACACAGTAACTTGTGGAATCGCATCCCCGATATTAACTTCATGACTCTGAGACGATGGAGGTGATTTAACAGAGGATCTCCCAGTAATATTACTCATGCCCTCATCCTTGTTGGGAGTTGTGACCTGTCTTGAATACCTATCCCATTTCCTTGATAGACATTGGAATGTACATTTATCAGGTAGTCCCTGAATTGTTTGTGACGCCAGCACCTTCCAAAAGTTAGCAAGAGTAAAATTAAAAAGGTCGTCTGCTTCTGCATTTCTCCTATGGGTAAATGAATTGTGGAAATTACTTCGGAGACATACCATTCAGTCACCCATTTAACAACGTCCAAAGCACTTTGGGGCGTTACTCCAAACAGGGCCTCTTCACAAGGCCTACCAGGCCGACACCACATTTCTTTCTTTGGAGTAGTCAAGTATTTAAAGAAAAGTGGTTCCACTGGTATTTTTACAGGGAAGTCCTTGTCTAAAACATCCTGAAGGCGTTGCACCCACACTTGTTCAGGTAGGAACTCTTCAACAAGTGTAACCAATTCGGTTTTCTGCACGGTAGCTGGCAGCCAAAAAGCAACTATGAAGTCATGACGTTGTTGCTCATCTGGTAGAAGACAGTAAGTAACACAAAAACTCAACGGGACCTACTTACATTCTTGTTGAGAAAAATGGGTATCAAGGACCATTTCCCGCCGTGTTGATCTCACAATCGTGGTCTCGTCAGTATAATCAATGCGGCGCCAGAAATCAGGATCCAAGACTTCCATTTTTCGGAGAAACCTGTGCAACGTCAACATCTCTGTGTGTGGCTGCTTGTCGAAAGTAGATCTTATGTGACACTTCCTCTCTTCCTCCCTCTTCTTCCTCTCTTCTGCCTCTCTCTTCTGCCTCTCTTCTTCCTCTCTCTTCTTCCTCTCTTCTTCCTCTCTTATTCCTCTCTTCTTCCTCTCTTCTTCCCTTTGCATCTCGGCCGCCAATACCAGCACCTCAATATCGTCGAGACTGTGGCACCGTAAAGCGTAGTTGTTCAAATTCCAGGTATTGCTGATAAGGGGCCAAAGAAAGATCAGTTTTGCCTCGGTGGTTTTTGTGCTCGATGTCTTATCATACGTCGTAGTTTCCAGTATTTTGGTTAAGTTGGCTGGCATTGGATGATCGACAGCATTAGCAGATAATGACGGAGACGCAACATCGCTCGCCGCCATCGTGCTCTAATTGTTTTCTATCTCCCCTTGATGTTTTTATCTGAGAATCTACTGCAGTAAAACTCAAAATGGAACTAATGACAGACCGCACAGTAGCGGCCCTTTTCCCCTCCCCAAAGGCCCTTTTAGCCCCCCCCAGAAGGGACTGCGTTTTTGGCTGGTAGGGGCCTCCAGTCCCTTTCGCCCCGGACATTTACGGCACTTAAGTGGTCATTTCCAGCACTACCAGCATGCACTCTACAATGACATTAGCGCAGAATTGTACATACAATACCCGGCAAGTGTTCTATTAAGCACGGGAATGCTAGACACTCACATGGGAAGCTCAGGAAATCACTGGATCAAATCCAAAGCTACATCACATAAGAATATTATTTTCACTTCAATTTACAATTAGTTTATTCATTTACATTTATTAGCTTTCAATTGTGTTGCAAAGTCCTACATTGTTCTGCAGCTTCAAAGCAATCTTATTTTTCGTTAGTCAGCTGCACAAGTAATGAGAATGCATACCTATTTGAGAGTCTGTGATCTCCAAGCAACTCTATTCTGGCCACCATTACCGTTTGCTGCAAACCAGAGCTGGCATGATAATCTGGCAAGTCTGTTGAGAGATCCACACCATTGGAAGGCATCCAATCATTTCAGCACTCAGGTATTCTCTCTTTGTTGTAATTTGAGGACTGATCTCCAATGCAGCATGTCGGCCCTGCATGACAGCCATGCATTCTTTATCTCTGGCAACGCGGGCAATAACAAGCTGCACACTTCAAGGTCCAATTGCACTGAAGTCCCAAAGAAGCCCACAAGCTCACAAGTCCTTTCTGAACAAACAGACACTGAGAGATCTGTGACTGGAATTAATTTAAACATTAAGATTCCAACATACCTGCAAGTCACACCAATTCACTGTAAATTCGGCCCTCACGCAAATTTCAACCAATTACGGCACAACTGTAACCTGCATTTGGCACTAGAACTATCATTGGCGCACTATCCACTATCCATGTCAAGTAATTGCACTGCAATGGCATTAGCATTCATAAACGAGAGTACGCAATTACCTGACAACTGGCAGGTCATCCGACTTTCTGAGGCATCATTCTGTTTGCTTGTTCAAAGGGCACAATGGATGAGGACAGAGCAGCAGTCATAGCCCCAGAAGCTGTGACAAAACCAGAGTTCACATTAGAGTTTGGACATGAAGTAACATTGAGGAAGAAGCACAAGGGGTAGCACCAGAATTCCCAATAGATGCAGATCTTGGCACAAACTGAGTGTATACACAGGGGTGGTGTCTGCATAATGTAAGATGTAATGTTTGATATATAACTACTTCTTTATTGGTTGAGCCTCTTGGCCTTCCTGGCCTTCTTGGCTGTGACTGTGACTGTGCCTGTGCCAAAGCCATAGCTTGGCTTTCTAATTGCTGTATTTGATTCCATTAGATTGGAGAGAAGGAGTGTGGTAGTTTATTTATTAGGAAGGAGGAATAATAGGTTTGGTATTGAGAAGGGTGGAAGGGGTGTAATACACAGTTGTTGTGCCGGGGTTCCTCTTGTGGGCTCCGGTGTTGTCTGACAGTGTCCTGCATAAGTTTATTATTATTATATGCAACATCCAGCTGCCCCCAATGGACATTGCTTACAACTTCCAAGTTGAAGTGACGAGCACCATATCAACTTTCCAATAACAAATTTTTGTGGCGAATGTTGGCTGACAACTTTTCCATTTGGCTGAAATAATCAACGGACCGGAACGCTGTCGTTTTCGTTATCGTGGCCCCGGGTCGGGGTCTGGAATTTTTTTTGTATTCAGCCATTTGACTGATTACCACAACACAACACAGTTGTGTTGTCACACCGTTGCAAACTGGCTTCCTGACTTGGAGTAGCTGTGATGACTTACTATGGCTGACAACCTCTCCACATTTCTTCAAGTCTGATGAGTACACGCAACAACACCACTGACAAAACAAACAACAAAACAAAACAAGAAAAGAAATTTGTGTTTTGAGGGCCAACGATGCGCCGAGTGCTGATGTGCAGATGTGCGAAGACACTGAATGGTTTGACTGCCGGCTTGTTCAGCAAACAATCCTCTCTTTATCAACCAACTGCTCAGTCCTCCTTCTTCATCCTGCCAATGACCACCACCTCCACGGCGTCGCGCACCGCGTTGGTTGCTTTCTGCCTCTTCACCTTCCAGAACGCGCTGACCATGTTGGCGTCGCCGGCGAAGTCGAGCTTCTCCGCGACCAGCCTGGCCGCAGCTGCCCGCTCGTCCTCCGACATCCTGCCGAGCTCCGCGGCGGCCGACACGTCCGGCGGAGACGGCAGTAGGTACGCAAGCACCCCCGTTGTTGCCATCGACAGCATGATCACGAACAGGGCCTTGGACACCCCTGAGAAAATGCTGCTCACCATGAAGACAAACGAGAACGCTCCTATCCAGAACCACTTTCTGTTGGTGCCAACAACAGTGTTAGTTAGTGGATTTCAAGGTTGTGTTGACCACGCAGCTAACGAAAGAGGGGAAAAAAAAAAAATACATAAAGCAGCACACTTAGAGGGTCGGCGGCAGAGGTAGGCATCGAGGGAACAGAATTTGTCCAACTCCAGGGCGAGTTCCAACAACTGTTCCTTTGTTGCAGCACCTTTCAGCAGGGACATTTTTGATGAAATTTGTTTAAGAGATATTAGATCACTGAGATGACTCGTAAAAGAAAAAAATATTTTTGTACAGCTTAGACTGTGTTGGTGCTAGATTTTTACACTGGATGGTTGTGTACTGTCACTCAATGTTGGTGTAATTGCCCAAAACTTGTTCCATGGTGACAAAGGCTTCCTGCATGAAATCAGAAAAGTTCCAGTACAACAAAACCATACAGAAAAGAAGGCCTCATCTATTGAGTGAGCAGCATAGTGATGGAGGTATGCCCGCGTTTCAAACATTTGCAGTGCTTTCTCAATTGTGCTTGAGAGGATCGGTATAACAGCTTGAGAGTTACTTTGATAAAAACTTAGGCTTTCAAAAAAAAAAGAAGAAAGAGCTCACGGATACCTTAATAATGCCGCGGACTTGTCGCACCCGCCTAAGGGCCAGTTGTGACCTGCAACCAAGAGCGGGTTTGTGTTCCATGAAGGATAGAGGATTTTTTGCTCCAGAGATTGGGGGTCCGCAGATGCCAGATTTCCACCTCGTAAAAACTTGAGAGTTAGATAGAAATAACCCTCATTGAGGATAGTGCTTACTAGCATATTTGCCACTGATTTGGTAAACTTTCTAACCACTGGCCCTGAGACAGGATTAGCATAAAAGGAAAGTGCCTTCACTCAGACCTGGTCCAGATGGAAGTTGAAAAGACCAGTCCATCGATTCATCCATATGGGCATTTACAATTAGCATCTGCCTTAGGTACTTGAGGAGTGATGGCCAACTGTGGGAGGAAAAAGCCAAGCTGTCTTCTGGAATCTGAGGTTTTTTAGAGAGCCCATGTGAAAATATTTTTCTACCTGTGGGATGGCTTTCATATTTAATAATTTGTACGATGGGTTACAGCACAAATGGGAAACAGGGTCAATTACGCTTCGAACTCTATCAGACAGGGACAGTCCTCCCATCGGTACTGCTACACAACTGTTGAGCTCTGTAAGTATTTCTTGGGGACTGTGGAGTCTGGGGACAACTGAAAGCTTGGTAAAAGTACGTTGGCAATGTGTCTGGAGATCACTCTATTTATGTCTTGAAAAGTCACTTGATCAATCCTTAGAAGTTTAGTACAAATATCGTGCATGTGATCATTTTCAACCATCAGAACTGCGTCAGCATCCTGTCAGATTAATCACTTATAAAGCAGAAAAAGGAATAGAAACACTTGTATCATGTGTGCCAAAGACAGACAGGCATTGTAATTTTGCACGATAACTTCTCCTGAAGAGTAAGGCCAAACCACAGTGTTCACAAGAGTGGACTTCGGATAGGAATCTCTCAGTTGCTCTGTAATATAGGATCCCACACCAGACCCTGTTCCTCCAGCAAGGGATCCAAGAACCACAACACCTCCGGGAAGGTCCATAGACTCGTGTTCCCTTGTTGTGTAAGTGTAAAAGGCAATACCAAATAAGAGCACAGAGAAACAGAGCACAAAAACTCGGAAGGGAAAAGGGATAAATAAAAGTGGGAAAAAAACTTAAGATTTGTAGCATACCTCCTGATGATGTTCTCAGTATTTGACCACACGATTGGGCCCATGTGGTTTCGCCCAAATGCCCAATTGTTTGCAGCCCCACTCTGAAGAGAGTAGCAATTCCTTGGGTTGTAGTCCCATGTAGGCGATCTCCTTGCTGTATCTAGTGCACAAGCAATCACCTTTGGCTCTGTGTCAATTAGAACTGCCCTTGCCCTCATTCTGCCACCCTATTGGTGCAACCCACAGTCAAACATAGGCCAAATGCTATTGAATTCTATTCTCTTAATTTTGAGACACGAAAAATATCTTGTGATAGTTCATGGTTTTTTTGGTGCAATGTATTGTGGGAGTGCGATTTGTGCAATATATTCGGTGACTGCGGCACCTTGAATTAGGGGAAGCCAACCTTGGCTGCCGTTTCGACGAAGAAGGACGACATCACGTCCGCGAGGAAATCCGCGTCGCCGCTCGCCACTGCCTCCCCTGCCAATGTGCCAAACATCTCGGGGCCAAGTTGGTTCCCGCATTGGCCCACCTGCACCGTGACGACCTGGCGCATCACCACTGTTTTGGATTCTGCGATTAGTGTCAGGAGCCGGTCGGGAAGTGTGTACCAGACTGAGGGAGACCTAGGTTCAGAGAACTCAAAGAGTTTCTTGTTGGATCCCGGGGTTCGGGACTTTCCGTCGGACTCCTGGGGAACAACCCAGGTCAGCCAACAGATCCGAAAGGGAAACAAAAATATTCCTGTGTAAGCCGAACCAATCGCTTTTTTTTATTGGGATAGAGCAACACCCACAACCAGGGGATGTGCAGCCCCCCCTCCAAGATACAAAAGCTCAACTCACAGACCGAGTTCCGCACCCCCCTGTGCCTCCTCGAGGAGCTCGACCTCCTCCCCTCCGACGATCCCACTGGCTGCGCCCAACCACCCACCCCACTGCCGCCGCCACCAAGCAACAACAACGGCAGTAACAGCACCAGCCCATCTTCGTCCTCTTCCTCGTCCTCGTCCTCGTCCTCACCCCCCTCTTCCTCCACGACCACCACCACAACCACGACCACTACCAGCACTAGTGCCACATCCACCTCTACGACTTGTCACTCCAGCAAGTCACCTGGGGCCGCCACCAGCCCAACAAAGTCTACCTCTCCGTCGTCGTCGTCCCTGTCAGTATCCCGCGCGTCTGCCGCCGTTCACCGCCACGGCGCGAGCCAGCGCAACCACCCTCACAAATCTCACACACACTCCCAGCCAAAGCCAACCCCAATGCCAACGCCAATGCCGATGCCAAAGCAGCCAGAAGAGGCGCCGGAACAACAGCATGATCATGATGCCAACAACGAGCACGGGCAAGAACATGACCGGGAGAATCACGAGCAGCTGCAGGCACCGCTGCTGTTGCCTGTGCAGCCATTGGTTCCTATTCGGATGTCTAGTGCTAGCTCGATTACTCCCACACCAGCGCCGAGGGCGGCGCACCAACACAGCCCAGTTTCCGCGGTGGTTAGCTCGCAACCTCAGTCTCAGAGCCGCAGCCACCAGCACCTGCACCAACACACTCACCAGCACTCGAGCCACACTCACTCACAGCCGCGCTTGCAATTGCAGGTGCAGACACGGCCGCAACCACAAGCGGAGAAACATGGGGGACCCAATAAAGAACGGGAGCCTCCGCCACCGCCGGAGCAGGAGCAGGAGCAGGAGCAGGAGCAGGAGCAAGAGCTAAAGCACCATCAACAAGAAGCTCAGCCACCTCACGGGAACAATAAGCAGAGTGCCGTGTCGAAGGCGGCGATGCCGCTGTTGTGTGTGCCGTCGGCTGCTGGCGAGACCCAGCCTCCGGAATTGCCTGGGTTGGGTCCACTCAAGACATTGCCTGATGTGGTCCAAACACCTGTGGTGGTGACTGCAGACGAAAAGCCAGCTTCTTCTGATGTGGAACGTGTGGCAACAAGTTTCACTTTTGCACCTAAATTCTCTCCTTCCACGAAGCACGTCAAACAAGTGCAACAAGGGAAAAACCAGCCACCGAAGGGCTTGCAGACAGGTGAGGAACTGAACAGAGTCAAGCCGTCAAATACGGACCGCATACAAGGCCCACAACAGCACCAATTACAACACGAAAGCATTCCCGTTTTTGACTTAGACTCGAGCATGGACACTTCTACACCAACAAAGGATATTACTGTTACAGATGCACCCATACACGCAACAACCAGCTCACCTGCAAAGGACGTTGTTGTGACTGATTCTAGCCCAAGCTCTACCAACAGTTCACCCCGGCACAGTCCCCCTCCTTTGCAAGCCAAGACTTCTCCTTTGAAAATATCTTCCCCTGTTAGACACACTTTCCTCGTTCCCACAAGCCCAGAATCAAGCAGAGAATCCCCACCCAAGACAAGTTCCATTATAGGTCTATATTACACTATCCACAAAAAAAAAGCTTACCCCTACACATTTCAGAGCCAAAAAAGCTAGTAGAGGGAACAATGGCACAGTGTGTCCTTGACTGGGGACTTCCAAAAATTGTTACCGAGGTGTACTTATCTAGAGGAATTTCGAAATTGCACCCTTGGCAGTGGGAGTGCCTCAGCACATGTGGTCTCCAGAATGGGTCTAGTTTGGTATTCTCACTTCCAACTTCAAGTGGGAAAACATTGGTGGCTGAATTGGCATTGATAAGATCCCTTCTTTCTGGTAAAAAAAAGGTAAATTAGAATATTTAAATGTAATACCGACCTTCGTCATTTTAGGCTTTGTTGGTTCTTCCTTTCATAAGTATTGTTCAAGAGAAGGCCCGTTCATTTACTCTTTTTGGAGAGAAGCTCGGTTTCTCAGTTGAAGCTTACTTTCATAATCATGGAATGATACCCCTACCTCCTGCAACCATGCTTGCCATTGCCACAATGGAAAAAGCGAATCTCGTTGTGAATGACCTTATTGGCAGTGGCCGTCTGAGAGAATTGGGGTGTGTGGTGATTGATGAAGTTCATATGGTGGGTGAGAAGGATAGGGGATGGCAACTTGAGCTCCTTCTTTCAAAATTATTATTTGTTGGTGGGGGCAACATACAATTAGTCGCAATGAGTGCCACAATCTCCAATATTGAAGCACTTGGGCAATGGATGTGTGCAAAAACTTTCACCCGCGATTTCAGACCTGTTGAGTTGAAAGAATATGTTGTTGCTGATCAAAATGTGTATGACACATCTGGCACATGTCTAAGAGCGTTACCCCCGGGAGACCGTAAGCCTCGTGATATTCCCTTCCCTGAATGATTCCCTTCAGGCATCTTTGAGTTGTGCTTGGAAGTTCCTACAGAATGTTCACTGATAGTTTTCTGCCCCACCCGAGAATTGACAAGGAAATGTGCCATTGACATTTCAAAAAAACTTGAGTCCTCAAATGAACTCCCTTCAAAAGATACCCACTCTACCAATCCCAGTGCGCAAGTGTCAAACACCACAAAAACTACAGCAAGCACTACAATTGGAACCAAGGTAGCAACAGAAGATCCTCGCCAAGTTTTACTTAGAAATTTGGATGCTGTATCAGATGGTAACTTAGACAGAGTACTTAAACGTTCAGTTCCTTTTGGCGTGGCGTATCACAATTCAAGTAAGTGAGCCAAAATGCTCAGGGTTTGAGACTTAAAGGAATCACGACAGACCTCACCACGGAGGAACGGGAGCTTATTGAGGATGCCTACCATCAAAAAGTGATACGGATCCTTGCAAGCACCTCCACTCTAGCTGCTGGTGTCAATCTTCCAGCAAGACGTGTTATTCTTCAATCCCCTCTTGTTGGGAGAGATTTGATGTCACCTAAGTATTATCGCCAAATGTCCGGTACCTCCTCTGTTTCAGTATATTTTTATATACTGTTCTTACCTTCTCTCCCTTTCATCTACTACCAACAAGAATATAGGAAGAGCAGGGAGAGCTGGCCTAGACGCCTTTGGAGAGTGCTTTCTACTGACCACTGAGAAAGATAAAGAGAAGGCTTTCCAGCTTACTCACGCACCTATGCCTTTCCTGAAGAGTTGTATTTTGGATGAAGCAGATTGTTGTGCCGTGCACCGCATGACTCTAGAGGGCATATGCGGTGGCTATGCCTGCACACTTCCTGGTATTTTCCTCTTTTTTTGGTACTTTCGCTTTCTGAAACTATCTATTAGATTTAATAGCCTTTCTTAAATGCACACTGCTTGCTGTGCATTTTAACCCAGAAAAGTTGACCAGTTTAGCCGAAAACGCTCTTGCTTACCTCAAAAAAAATGAGTTCCTATTGGAAGAACCTTTGGGTGACACTGATGTTAAAAGGTTGGCTTTTTTTCTTTACAGAGCGGCTCAGTATTTTTAACAGATACAAACCGTCGAACTTGGGGAATGCAACATATCATTCTAGTTTTACAGATCCCGAAGTTTCTATCTATTCCCGTTTGTAGTTAAATTAACTTCCAACAGGCCAAGTTAGTCAACTCGGAATTGCAAAGAGCTAGAGAAGGCTTAGTTTTAGTTGACGAATTGCACATGTGTTATCTGGTTACACCTCTGTTTGATCTAGCTCCTCCCAACTGGAATCATTTCTACAATAAAGTGTGGACTGGAGTGAAACTCGAACAGGTACATTCACCGGAACCATTACATTTTAAAGTTGACTATCTATTGGTAGAAAAAGATAGCTTTGAAGTTGGGGATCAGTGATGCGTTCCTCATCTCCAAGTGCGGCGGATTTGTAACCAAGGACGGAGCCAGAGATCGTGTCGCTTGTAGATTGTAAGTTTACTCCCAAGAGTCTAGTCTAGCTCTACCATGATATGAACAACAAAAAAACTCACAGCACAGGTACCATGCACTTGCTCTGCTAGACCTGACTCATGAAGTGTCTCTTCAAGAAGTTTCTACACGCTTTGGGATGACACGAGCAACTCTGGAGGGCTTAATGCAAAACTCTGCTGCATTTGCCGGAAGCATGGTACAATTTTGCAAGCATGCCGGATTTTGGGACTTGGAAGCCCTGCTATCGTGCTATTTGAAGCGGCTGAACTTTGGTGTAAAGCCGGAACTTATTCCCCTAACAGGTGGCTCCATCACAGCTTTTACGTTTTACCTAACCACCTCTCTAGATATCAACGGAGTCGGGCGTTCTCGTGCAAGAGCATTATGGGAGGCAGGTTATCGTTCCGTTAAGGCTATATCAATGGCAAATGCTGCAGATCTGCAAAGAAGTGTAAAGTACCTTGGCCCATACCCTGCTGCTTCTGCAAATATGGTTTCACTGAAATTAATTTGGAGTGTGCATAACCCAATGCTTAGATAATACGAAGTGCAACTGAGGTATTGAGGCAACAAGCAGAAAAACTGAGGCAAGAAGCTGAGGCTCTGTTGACGGGCTTCCCGTGAAAATTATGAAATGTATTTATGTGTGTAAATAATAGAAAACCCAAGGAAAGACTCAAAAGAGGGCTTTTTTTTTTGTGGTTGATCTGGTTACTACAGTGGTATTACTACCGGTTTCATTTCCATTTGGCGCTTTGCCTCTAGAATTCGTATTTTCTCTTCCACCTCTATGATTAGAAGTTAAAAAGGGAACACAGAAACAAAAAACCAAAAAAACGAAAGAAAAATCTTCTACACACCAGGTGGCAAAGGTTGCCCTTCTGGAACACTTTCTCTAGCACTTTTGATTTCCTTATCTATTTGCTTGATCCTCCTGTAAGGCCACTTTCTTGATTTGTTCACAACAGCAGCAAAGTGCTTGCTGAGCGTGGTGTTCTTCATCCCAAGCCTTGCTGCTGCCTCCTTCTGTGGTAGGCACAGGTACTCTGTGATATCAACATATCTGCGGCCGGAAGCTTGTGAGTGAGAAGGATGCCGTCTTGGTCGTGATGAAGTGGTAGTGCTACTGGTAGTTGTTAGGGCTAATTCTTCCTGTTGGGTGTGTGTAAGTGGGACAAGTCAGACAACAAACAGAACTTACCCCTGGGTTGGAACCATGGTTGGGGGAGTGACTGGGAGAGTACTCAATGAGAGCCTCAGATTCTTGCTCTGAGTCTTCGTCCTCGGAAGAAACAGAGGAATTTGAAGAGTGGCCTGGTGAAGACATCATCATGCTACCACGGAACAATGGGGAACTAGCTTTCGCTGTCGTTGGGCTGCTCATTGAGGGCGAATTGCTGGTTGCATTATCACTTGCTGCCGAAGAGGAGGTGGTTGTGGTTGTAAAGAAGTGAGGTGGGGAAGGTGGGAGGAATTGATTTGAATCAGTCATCCTATCTGAGGAATGTTGCTGGCAGAGGATCGATGGACTCAATTGTTGTGCGGGAGGAGATGGTGCTATTGTCCGATTCTGATGTTGTTGTTGGAAAGAAGCTGAGGATGAAGGTGAATGACACCGGGTTAAAAACGGTGGCGATGGGGAACTGCAGACAGGAAATGATCTCTGTGAACTACTAGTATGTACAGAACTCTGTGTGGGGTAGGGTGTAGCAGATGAACCTCTGCGAAGAAGAGAAAGAAGTGCGTGCAGCTGAGGGAAGTTTACTTCCACTTGGTGTGCACAATCTATCCCAGAGGAAAGAACAGGGCCCTGAACGGACTGAACAGGAATTGTAGGACCAGGAGTTGGAGATTGGTTTGTGTAGCAAGTGTGAGCATCATACCCGGTGGTATTAGTAACAGAATTGTCTCCGTGAGGAATTCTCTGCTGTGTAACGTGTTGTGGATCCCGCCCCGGGGATAGAGGAGTTAGTTGAGTGTGTGAACTCTGACCCATATCAAAGCAGGAAGCCGCGGAACATGAAACCGTAGGAGAACCACTAGTTAATCTGACCGGTGATCCAGAAAGAGTTCTGAGAGGAATCAGTTGAGGAGGTACACCACCCCGAGGTGACACAGAAGCCATCATGGGACTCCCAGGCACGTGAATTTGGTTCTGCAGCAAGTGCTGCTGCTGCTGCGGCTGTCTATTTGAGCAGGCAGAATCCATCGAAGCCGGAAGTGTCAGCGAGGGCATAAGCAAGGGGTAAGAGTCAATTTGGCAGGGGGACAAAGACGAGGGAGAGGAAGACGAGGGGGAGCCTCTGCAGGGGGAGGCAGACGGGGCTGCGGCGGAGGCGGAGGCGGACGCGGTGTTGTGCAATGCATTTGTGGCCTCCAGGCTGTCCTTGAGCCTGGCGAGCTGGGGAAGCAGCCCCGGGGGCAGGGACCGCGGGTCGACGTTGAACTGGACCAGGCCGTTGATGGCACTCTGCAGGGCGGTCAGGGTCTCGCGGCTCAGCAGTTGCTCATCGGAGGAACTCCGCTCGAAAATCCTGCAAAGTTGCTCTATCTGTTGCTCCTCCTTGCTGTGCTGGATCAATTGCTGCAACACCCGTAAGAGCTCCTCGGGGTCTTGGGCCGGCGGCGGGCCGCTGGGAGGGACTGGGGGCCCCGAAACCGGGCAGGCCTCCTCGGCCTCGTGCATCCCGCGCAGTGGGTGGTTTCTGACTGACTTTTCCGTTAGTTTTCTGATCAGCTGAGGTGATTATTATTTAACAAATCATGGACTGGGGACGTTGTTTCTGGTTTTCTCGTTGTTAACTGTTGGATCGTCGAAATCGTTTAGGCAACGCCACCTGGTCCTACCTTTCTTTTAAGTACGTTGTTGAAGTTGACCTCTTGTGAACGTCACTAACCACCACTCGGAATTGTCAAAAACGCGGGTGGCAGTGAACTTTCGTCCTCCCGCATTTCGCGTAAATGACCGTGTAAAGGGGAGGAAGGCGAAGGGAACTTTGTTTTGGTTAGGACAGCGAGATTCGAAGCGTCCTGGCCAGGTGCCTCCTGAAGGCTGGCGTGTGGTCATCGTCCTCAGAGTATGGTTCGTAGGACATGACGAGGTTGTAGACGTCGCGGACGGTGTAGCTGGCTCTTTGCATTGCCTGATTAATCGCCGAAAGTTCCCGCAGTATGCCTTGATCACCCCAGGTGGAGAACTCCATGCGAAGTCCTGAGGCGGAGGCCGCAATGACCTGCTGCAGGAACTTGAGCCGTATATCTCCTCCCTGTTTTGTTTGGAGAGCATTGTAAGTGCGGAAGTTTCCGGGTGTTTAGAGGTTGAGTGCTTACAAATGCGCCACAACCCCACCCACCAGTTGATATGGTATTGGCATGGGGTGGGTTGCTGGGGTCCCCGCGGAAACCAACATACGCTTTTTCTATATCTCGAATAATGCACTCTTTGTTGAATTGCACAAGCATAACAGCATCTATGGCTACAATTTGTGGGATAGGTAAATCGCCTGCCTCTGTCGGGCTGAAGATGCCTTGATTAACAGTCAATGGAGAGTGATAGACAAGGATGGAGATACCCGCAAATTTAAACGTATTTGAATATCCCGTATATTTTACAGTTTGTGGAGCCCCAGACATGATTATGGCCTCGTGGTCTCTCATTCGCTGTGAAAAGAGCATTCCAATGAACAAATAGGGTCTAACAGAAAATAAGATCTCCTCCTAATTTTGTGTGAGTGTTTCAGCTGCCAATTAGCAGTACTTGTGTTGCAGATGGGATTATACTTCCTATGTGCAGATCGGCATTTGCAAAATCCACAAACATTCCAATTCCAGGAATTTCCATCGCGCCTGTGTGAATATTCACTGGGGAAATAGGAACGTTCAACGTTTCCCATCTGGGGAACCGAGAGACGTCCAAAAAGCTTCGGTGAAATGTTACGGCGCCTGCGGAAATTGAGCACGCCAGGATCAGTGGGCTTGGTGGTCACGCTTACCCTTTTCCATGTAATCTGGAAAACACAGCGCCATGTAGAATGTTGAAATGAAGCATTTTATCCTCTCTACCCCAACACGGTATGAAGAGCCATAAACTAGTAGCCAATCAATTTGCCCCCATTCAACGGGAGCAAACCCAAATGGTGGCTGCGGAAGAGCAGCAATTTGATCAGCATAGTCCACTTGGTTGCCAAAAAAGGCATTTGCCAGCAGAGATAAGCACACAGGATTTGGGACTGTCACACTGGCCGTGTGGCCAGCTTGCAATACTTGAAGTCCTGTGCCATTTTCCCACTCTGCTAGAACCCGCGGAAGCCTGAGAGCAAGAGCTTGTATTTTTGGCAGAACAGCATCGTAGAAAGAAGGTGCATGCTGACTCCCAACAGTAGAAGCTGCACTAGAGGATGCAGTGGAATCCGTGGCACTATTTGCTTGCACGGATTCCGAGCACAAAGTAGAGGAAGTTACAGGAACAGGAAGAACAGATGTTGCAGCTGGAGTGCCAAACCAATCAATGGCCTCCTGCAACCCAACAAGGGGTGCTGCCTTTTCGTACTCTAAAACAACGTTTCTGGGCTGGGTTCGCACAACAGAATATGCTCTTTGGTGAATGACATTAACAGCCTCACGAAGCCTTCAAAAAAAAAAAAAAGACTGAGTTAAAAAATAAACGGCGGGAAAGGAAGAGATAGACGAGGCTCACTGCTTCCAGGAAGAAATAGGCTTCGAAAGAACTGAGGCTACAAAAGACCAGTGATCAGAGTAACTAGGTACGAACCGAAACGGTGGTAGCGACGATACGGCCTTGGACATATTTTATGGAACAAATGGGAATTTTCTTCTGGAGAAGAAGGCAAATCTTGCCAATTCGCGTGGAGTGTTATCCAATTGGCAGAACTTGCAGGCAACTCAAATTCCATAAGCGGGGGGGACAGATGGGAGAGCTCGTTCCTTATGTTCGACCAGAGTAATTTGCTTGATTATGCTGGTTGATGTGGTAGATGTTGATGGATCTCAACTAATATATGTTTCCTTTCTCTGCCTTGGAGAGTGATGAGAACGCTAAACTTAGCGCAATCGGTGTAACAACGGTAATCCCGAATAAGCAAAGAAGAGGAATAATCAACCACAAACCAACAAACCGACAAACCGTCGGTTGGAAACAAACACAAAAACAGCACAAACACCCCGGCCTGAAAACAAAACAAAAAAAAAACAAAAAACAACAACAAAAAACCTCTCGTCGACATGGGGCACCACAAAACACCAGCGGTTGTGATGGGCATCATTCTGTCCTCTACATTTGCTCTTGCCACGGCTCTTAGTGCGGCCTTGGTTGGCCTGTTTGTGCACTGGATTTGGAACGCCATCGACCCTTCTTGGAGCGAAGCTAGTGGGTATATTATCATTGGTGCCATCGCCGAAATTTTGGGCTTTGCGCTTGTGGTGTGTTTTTTTTTTAAAAAAAATCGCCTCACCGCTTTTTTAGGGCATTGCCCTTGCAAATTTGATTGTATTTTCCATTGTAGGCCACCATCTCCAGAACGGGGCAGGTTTTTTCGTTTCTTTCGTTTTCAAAAGAAGTAACTGCTTGTAGTTTATGTGATAGGAATCATAGCCTTCGTGTTCTGTCTGATTTTGTCAGTTATTTATCTGATAACAGTTTGTAAGTTTTTGCACGTCCGTAACAAATTGTGTTGTAATCTAATTATCCCAAAAGGGTTTTTCCCAATTGTGGCCTTACCTGCTGCCACTGTCTCTTTGGCCATGTCTACAACCATCACAGTCCTCACAATGGCAAGTCATGAGAAGGAGGAATCCTCGTAAGGATTCAGTTTGTTTTTGTAGTAGGAAAATTTTGTGCAAGCTGGAAAATTGCATATATGAGTTTCTTCTTTTATTGTTGATGTGTGGTGGTTTCTTTTGTACAATCCGTGTTACATTCTTCAAATCAAGATGATGAGGAGGAGCCGGAGGACACGGAGGAAAGTGATGACGAGGAAGATGAGGAGGAGCCTGACTGCGAAGAGAGGCTAAAGGAATTCGCTGATTGCGAATCGGTGTGAGTGTGTGAGGAAGTGGGCTTGTTGGGCCGTAGTTGTTGTACAAGCCAATTGTTCCAGTCCTCAAAGGGAATCTGTTGTGCATTGGCACTCTTCCACAGGTCAGATATCAGTATGTTGCTGTAACTGACTTTTTCGTGGAGATACCGCAATTTCGTTGCGTAAGCTGTTGCCCAAAAGTGTCTGTGGAAGTTTTGTTAATTACATAGGAGAACTAGGGTGAGAAAAACACACTTAATTTGCATCTCTGCGCACTTCTTTTGTAGTACATCGGGTTCTGGAAGCGGAGCCGGGTGGTGCGGTGGTGGTGGTAGATTAGCGCGTAATTGTGAAGGCGTTTGTGTCCGCGGTGGAGGTCTTTTTGCTTTGGTTGGTTACGTTCAACAGGAAGGGGAAAGGAATACTCTTCGAATTCTTTAAGTTTGGCTTTTTTCTCTTCCAACAATTGCAGTGCTTCCTTCATATCACGATCCAGTTTTTCTGTCTCTTAACATAAAGTAAGGTGCGCACTTCATTCATTGACACTTACCTGATTGTAGGAGCTGCTGTTTAGCTGTGGTACACGATGAATTAACTTCGTAAAATTGATGAAGTTGGGTTACATACATTGGAGGTCATCAAGTTTTGGACCCTCACTCTCCACTGCAGGGGTTGTACTTGTACTTGCTTGCCTTGATACTACTAGGATGAGACCACATTAACGTAACCAAACAAAACCGGAAGGGCTGGCTATTTTGACTGTGCTACTTTCTTCTTCACCTGAGGATGTCTTCAGCATTCCAAGCATTTCCTAATTATGTCTACGGTCACGCTGGTGAATCAAAAAAATTAATACCTCCAGAGATGTTTGCTCTTTTTCAGTGGCATCACTTGGAGACTCCATACGATGTACCATTGTGTCACTAATAGGCTCACCTATAGGACCAGCCACTGTTCCACCATTGAAGGTGGCTGTGGAAGTATTTGCCGAAGGGATCATTGTATCTTCTGGTTCTACTTGTGAGTTGTAAGACTTTTTCTTTAGCTTCGAGCTAGCTTGGGTAGAGCCCCCAGAGGTCAAAGACGTTTTGGTACCCTGGGGTTTTTATTTTAAACAAGTTACTTTAGAAGTGCTGGAAGACCTCGTCCAGTCCCAACAATTGATATCTAGTTTGCTTGGAAAGAAGTGAAGCTTGCTCTTCAATCAACGGGAGTAAGCTGTGTCTTTGAGAACGGGCTTGTAAGATAAACGGATTCTGTTTAAGTTTAAGTTTAGGATTTGAAAGGTACTATGCAGAAACCCCAAGAAGTTCTTTAGCTGAAGGTCGTTCACTGGGATTTACTTTCAAGCATTCAGACACAAAAGAAATAATTTCAAGAGATTTAGTTGTGAGATCTCGAAAGGTTGGCGGAGGTAAGGTAGGAATCAAGAAGATAGCCTTTAGCAAGTGAGCAATGAATATGCGCCAGTACAACATACACGCATGGGGTGAAGTTCATTTAAGGGAGGGAATCCATCTGCCATTTCAATGACTATAGATAGATGTTAACAATCCTTTCTTGAAGAAGAAAAGAACCAGTTATTCCAAGTGACCATACATCCACCTGTTTTTCTTAAGTGGCGAGATAAAAGTGAAATAAATACTTTCGTGGTATAGCCTGCGCCTCCTGTACCATTTATAACTTCGGGTGCCTTTTCCACTTTCACTTAGCATTACAGTAAAAGGAAGAATACGTACCATCCAATATGGAGTTCTAAACAGTATTAATGAACATTGTGCATATTTGGACGACCTACCCAATTACTGTATGAAGCCGTGACATCGTGTCGCTTAACCTTCCCGATACACCAAAATCTGTGCCAGGTTAGACAGAGGTGAAGAGAGTGGCATACCAGCGAGCTTGCACTCACAGCGGTCATTGATGAGGATGTTTCCTGCTTTGACATCCCTGTGTAGCATTCTAACACTGTGAAGGTATGCAAGACCCTGCACAACGTCAATGACTCAGTGAAATGCATTGAATGTACCTGCAACACTTGATAACAAACATCGCTGATTTGGATTTCATTGAGCGTTTTATTGCATATTTTCATCAAATCTGAGCACGACCCTGCACAGCAGTATTCCATCACAATCCAAAGATCACAATCCTTTGAAAGTTGTCACCAAGGAACAAAACAGAAGTGAAAAGGAAATGCACTTTGAAATATGATCCAAAGTACCTAACATTCTTAAGTGAGAAGAAGGGTTAAAAGGAGGGAGTACGAGATAATGTTCGGATGCTTGCATGTCTTCATGAAATCTATTTCCCTTTTAATGTCAGCAAGATCGGTGTCCAGTTGAAGGACCTTTATTGCAACAATGTCATGAGTTTGCCGATGTTTTGCCTTCCACACAGCACCGTATGACCTATCAATGGTAAGAATGAGAAACTATTCAACATAATTGTACATTTTTTATGGGGAAAAAAAAAAAAAAAACAAACTCCAAACAAAGAACACATCCAACATTTACTGCCTCTCAAAGTAACAAGTGCGGAACACAGTGTTTGCTATTGCATACCCCTCTCCCAATTTTTCCAGCATTTCGAATTCTTGCTCCGGGTCCTGGAACACGTCGTCTATCATCCCCGCAGCAGCCGAGACAGACACAGTCCTCACAAACACCCTCCCCCCAGAGGCTCCTCCTCCTCCTCCTCCTCCTCCCATCACCCCCCCGCCGCTGGCCACACTTGCACCGGGGTCGGGCTGGGCCTGCGTCCCGCTCGGGGGCACAACCACCACCACGGGTGGGGGTCGCTCCGTTGGGGTCGCGTCGTCTGTGGGCTCGGTGGCGGGCGGGGGCATAGGGGGCGGGACGGGCCTGGCGAGCGGGGCGCAGGGCGTGGGCGTGGGCGTGGGTGTGGGCGGCGGCGTGGGAGTGGGCATGGGGGGGAGTTCCTCGGGCTCGGGCGTGGGCGGCGGCGGGGACAGGTCCTGCTCCTCGCAGAGCAGCATGGGGTGCTGGGCCTCCTGCAGGGGCGGCAGGTGCCGCGTGGACCCGGCACGGGGCAGCCTCTGGGGGCGCGACGACCGCATAGATCCGTGCAACCGATGGCTTAGCCGTGCCGACATGTCACTCTACACTCTAGGGGCCAAAGGATTTTGTTTTCTGCTTGCTTGGCAGAAGGTTTGATGAGAAGGGAGGAGTCTGGAGGGAATACTGGGGGCACGGCTGGTAGGCGGAGTGGTGGATCTGATATCGTGGGGAAACTGACTGGTGAGATCATTGGTTCAGCACAATCGCTGCTTCGGGTGAAAGGTGAAATCTTCTCATCGCCCGAAAGGAAATTAAAAAAAAAGGAAGAACAAAGGAAAGTAAGACGCAAGGCGAAGGATGTTTCTGCGTAAGTTGTTGCCGAATGCAAGCAGGTGTGCACGGTCTCGTGTTTCGTAGTCGGTGCCTTGTATTCGCGCCTGTGCACTTTTTTGTGTTTCGTAATTTTTAACCATTTCCTGGATCTTAGGGACACGACGTCAGTGCGTAGTGACAACCCATTCACCGAGATTCTAGTTCTGGCAGGACACAAAAATTTCGTTCGTCACCTTGTTCTCCTTGATGACCACAGGTTATTTTTTAAAAATAAAAACCTCTATCATTGTTTGGCTTCCCAGCCATAACATTTTTAGGCTCTACTCTCATTCCTTCTTTTGAATAACCCTCACATTTCTTATAGACTTGCTTCAAGTGATGACTCTGGAACCATCATAATATGGGACTATGAAATGGGCTCATTGCTGCACACTCTGGGTGGCGAAGAGAGTGGAGGCTTGCCAACTGAGAAAGGGCATAACCTGCCAATTAGGTGCTTGCTATGCCTGGATTCTGACACACTTGTGTCGGGCTCTTCAGACAAGACAATAAAGGTAGTTCTTCGTGCACGAGCTTTATTTACTGGAATAAGATGTGGAACACTCGCACTGGTGAATGCTTTGCCACTTTAGACAACCACACAGGAAGTGTAATGGTATGTTTCTTTTTTCCTTTTTTTTTCCCTATTTGAGCTCATTTTATTCCATCAAAAGTGCTTAGCACTTGTTAAAGAGACGAAAGACACAAATGGTGTTGTAAAATTTTGTTCCGGCGGAAATGACAAGCAAATTTGCTTGCGTGTGTGGAATCCTGCAACAAGACAAGTCTCTCTATTAGCCACTGTCACTCGTAGTGAAGATGAAAGTATACAGGAGTGGTCAATTGCGATTTCTCATTCTTTTTACCTTAGATCTAAATTGTATGATTGTTCTTGGGGCTAATACTGTAGTTACCGGGTCCAATTCCGCCATCAGTGAGCATACGTTACTTTTTTTTTTGTATTTTAACGATTCTCGACAGTTACATACAGACTAGACAGATGTGTGACTGAAAGAAGTCTCACATTTCACAGAGAATCTGTGCAATGCCTCGTAGAGCTTCAGAGTTACTTTTTTACTCCCACCCACTGTGGAATTTACGTGTTGTAGGTCCCTACAACTGCTTTGTTTCTGGCTCTCTTGATGGCGCCATAGTTATATGGAACTCAACTGACTTCACGCAAGTGATGATCTTAAACAATCCTGCTGATTACTATGACATGAAACAACATTCTTTTATTTACTGTATACGGTGCCTTCTTCCAGTTGGAGATGTATCATCTGCTCCCAAACGACGATTTTCTCAGTGTTGAACAGCACTTTTTGATTGCAGCCATTGGATGTGGCTATATCATTTATGATCTCCAAGAGAAGCGAAAAATAGACAACAATCCAAAAGCAAATAGCATGCCAATTTCATCGATTATACCCTTATGCAACAAGTGTGACCAAAATTGTGAAAGTGGTAAAGTTATAGACCTAACTGTACTTTGCAGTACAAGATTTGTCACCTCATCCTACGACTCAACTGTTTCTCTATGGAACTCACCAACGGCCATAGTGACAGCCAGCGGGTATGTCCCATCCCTTCTTTTCTTTCTTCTCAAAAAAAAAAAAAAAAAAAGAGAACCTGGTCCACGAAACAGGCGCCAAGGGCATGTTGGATCAATGCAAGCCCACTCAGGGGCAATAATGTCAATGGTTAAACTAAATAACCACAGTTTTGCTACATGTTCAGACGACGGCACCATTGTGGTTTGGAAGGTCCATCCCTTTTTGTAGTTATACTCTATTCATTTTGGAACCCAGGATGAAGTTCAACAATCCGAATGGAGAAATGCCGAAGCCGCGCTGTCATTAGCTAAACACCACAATCCCTCATTCGGGTTATCATCCTCCTCCCCTACTTCAACCACAACCTCGGCCGCGTCTCCCAACCCATCATCACAAGAACTCTCCACACCAGCGGCAACACCTGCCACAACCACAACAACCACCACAACCACATTTTCCTCACCCTCTCTTCCTGCTGACCCGCCACCAAGCATTCACAGTGATTGATTAATTTAACCAGACAGACAACAAACACCCTGTAGAAACCCTGCCTTAACCAAAACACAGTGTATACATGTTTTTCTAAATGAATTTTTCTCACAATCAAAATTTCCTAATTATTGCAACATTGGGGTTTGAGGCAAGTGTTATGTTCCGTGGGACTGACCGTGACGGAGGGTGTCAGTGGTGTATTTTAGAACTGTGGAAAGGTCTGTGTACTCTATTATCGACCTGACATAGAATGAAGAGGGCATACGCAAGGCATTGGCGAGGGCACATTCATAGAGCTTAGTGGACCGCGCCTTGAATTGCTCATGAAATATACACCTATTTCAGTTAATAAAAGTGAACAAACGCTCTCGTTCCCACATGTGCTCCTGTTGGCTAGAGTGGTTTTCTTCACAAGTTTCAATTGTACTTCCAATTGTTCCCACTTGGTCAGGTTGTAGTGCTCTCACAAGGTCTTGCAGAGGGTATACTTGGGAAGAAAGGTTATCTTCGACCCCTGTCGTGGAATTGAGAAAAAAGGAAATTTTGCAGTAGGGCAACCTGCTTTTGAAGCAAGCCACTTGATACACTGTCTGAAATACATAATTTGTTAGTATGCACGAATAATGTGGGAACATACTTAATTTTGATTTTTTCATCAACGTAAAAAGTCTGTTTTTGGTTAGGGTTAGGGTTTGTCACGGGGCTTGGCTTCTTTTTTTCCTTAGGAAAGTAAAAATAACCAGAAGAAAAAAGGTTGATACACACAAGATAGAAAAAGAGTGGTTTGTGTTTACTGGCCTTACAGAGAAATTTGGCGATGTACATATTCATTTCTGCCCAAATGGTTGCCATGTTCTTTTCAGCTTTTCTGTTTAAGTGTCAATATCAATTCTCATACATTGCTTCTACGTAGAGTCGGCAAAGAGTCCACTCCTCTCTGCAAATTCCAGTGCTGAGGACTTGCATGTGCTGCCAAAGGATATTTTTACTTGGAAGCAGACACAAACGAGCTCACCTAGGTGTTGGCCCGGGATCAATGATCTTGTGGAAGGATAGAGCAATTTCACTATGGTGAACTTTCACACACAACACGCTAAGGCCCACCTCCCTGGGTACGAAGTTGCCATTTTCATCCAGATAAGCCGGTTCAAAGGCAAGGCAAAAGAAAGGGTGCATGTCAAGGTCTATTCTGGTTTCAGAGGATTTAAATGTTGGTTGCTCAAGAGAACCTGCCACAAACACAAGGTGATTTGTCATCAAGTCCACGAAAAGGGGTGATGGTGCTGTAGATTGGACGGTTCCCTCAACTGGCTTCCCAGGTTTTGTTGCTTTCGCGGCACTTCCAGTCTTTGTTGAATGTGAATGTGAATGAGAATGTGAGTGGTAGCTGTGAATTGTAAATGAGGGAAACGAAATTTTTTATATACCGTGGCAGAGAGGGTGGACTTAACACTTGAGGTTGGATTTTCTGCCTTCTTTTTTTTTTGTCTGGAACCAACATATATGCGTATTCCTCATCAGTTGACTTGCTTGCCTTTTACAATTGAGTAAGTCGACGGGTGGTCATGATACCATTAGGTGATGGCCCAGGAAAGTCTTTCCTTCGAGGTAATGCAAGGATTCATCCGCATCAGAAGAACTCTGATTATTTGTTGTCAGTGTGAGTCAGAAAAAGAGGCATGTACATGAAACAGTATCTGTTGTTGAATTAGTTCAAAGAAAGAGAAGTATTCTTGTCTACAATTCCCCAGCCCAAAGATCGTGATGTTTCTCCGTTCCACTGGTGTGCAATTAGCGCTCTCCTGACGTCCAAAGAATCAGGTAGAGTAGCAGTAAGCCACTCTCTGAACTGAGTATTCTTCACTCCCCTATCAATTGGTCTAACAGTTACTGCCCGCTGGCAAGGTTGCTTGTCTGAGTCGCTATCTTCTTGTACAGTTGGTGTATTTGGAGGTTCTTTGGCAGCAATTTGAGCATCAACTACAGCACCCAGGTCGAAAGTGTCGTCTCCAGATCTGCTCGCAACACAATCAAATCCCGTCGGTGGCGATGTCGGTGTGGAAGGAAAGTAAGGCGTCACTGGCGACGACGCGGTAGTAGTCGTAGAACTGGTAGATGTTGACGGGGGCACATTATCACGCCTGCGGTGCTTGTTGACCTTGTAGAACTGGTAGTAGTCGTCACCCATTTTTTCAAATTAATCCAGAGCCAGATCCCAGCCTCTGACACCACAGGAAAAAAAAAGAGAAAGTGGTTGCGTGTCAACTGTTTGCGTAACAACTAGACACGCCGGGGTCTCATGCCAATCAAAATTTCACTACACCCAAAACAGTTTTGCGGGTTTCTCTGAAAGTGCTGCAACACGAAACTCAGAAACCAATACCAAACCGTTCATGCTCACCGATACTGTGCCGTTGTCGGACCGCTCTATATGTACGAGATCTGAGAGTGTCGTAGGCATCAACCACGTTGATCTCGACGTCAGAGAGACATTGTTTGATATGTGCATAAACTCGGTACCACACAGTAATGCAGAGTTGGTAAAAACTCGTTACGTGCACGTCTGCAATATGCGGCTTAGCTGCAAGTTGGTTGCCAATTCGCCAGAACAATCGCCCTCGACTGCGGCACCACCCCAACCGCTTTATCGGGAAGTATATTACACTGTCCCTGCACCATCACCACCACATCCTTTGTCTCCAGTCCCCTCACCCAGTTCATCAACTTCCACTTCTACTCTCCCTCAGCCAACGGTGAACAATGTTTCACCCACAGAAAACCCTACCACTGTAAATTACAGTTCAGCAGCTCGCCGAATGCCTCAGAGAGCATATGTTCCTCCAACTCCATCTTCCTTTGATCCAATTGTTCCCCACCCTACCAAGACAGCTAAAAGCGAAAGTACTTTCTCACCACCAACCTAGTGAATTCTTAGCTTCTCAAAGATAAAGATGATGATTATAAACTGGCCCTCTCACTGCAACCTCAGAACTGCCCTCTCTGTCTCGACGATGTGGATGTGGACGAAATGCACACGCTTTCTTGTGGCCATTCATACTGTAGGCAATGCCTGGCTCGCTACTTCCAAGGTATCTTGTTGTGGCTTCCTGTGATTTCACTCACATTTTCTTCAGAACTAATCAATTCTAAACAGTTGCCTATTTCAGTTTGCCATTCTTCCTCCATCTAATCTCAAACTGACTAATTTCCTCCACAGTGTCCAGACCCTTCTTGCAAACGTGAGGTAAGAACTTCTCAGGGATGCTACTCTATTAATGTTATTAGATACTGGAAAAAGACATAGAGCTGTTGATACCAAGGGAATTAGTTGAGAAAATGCAGAATTTCTTGCTTGATTGTACATTTGAGAGAAATCGAGGTAGCGGAAAAAAGTATCTATATCTTACTGGGAAATCCAGACTACAGTTGTTGTCCTTCGCCCGACTGCGGGTATGTCTTCATTTATGAAGAAGGAGATCCCATTGATTTCACGTAAACCCCTTTTGTACATGACGAGACGTAACGACCACAAGGTGCCCAAAATGCCACAAACGGTATTGCTTGCGATGTCGAGTAGAAATGCATGCTGGACAAACATGCGAGTCATATCAACAATGGTTTTAACGACTACTTCTACTTCCTGTCTCATAACTAAAGGGCCAAAATGAATTCAAAGGATACCTTTAACAACTTTGTCAAAGGTGCCAAATACAAGCAAGTAGGCTTTGTTTCATTTGATATTCTGCCTAAGTATAATACTTTTTTAGTGCCCTCAGTGTAGGTGTTGGATAGAACTAGCTAAAGGCGTGCCCCATTCCTCTCAAAAAAAAGTAATAATTAATAATAACGTTACTACTCAGGTTGCAACCATATGACCTGCAAATGTGGGCATGAATTGTATGCACTTTTCCCTTTTCTGTGGCCCTCTAAATCAAACAACAGTTGTTATTCCTGCGGGAAGAGCTTCCCATGTGGATGTGGGCAGGATCCTCACGCACCGGGATTCCGGCCCAACAACTTTTCCGCAGCGATTTACGCCCCATGGGTTCTCTTCAAGGGCCTACAGAGAATGCTCGGCATGGGGGGTCAGGAACAACAGCCACAACCGCAACCCGAACCTGAGGACACCAGCTCACCCCACTCAGACTCGGTCTCAGAAGAGGAGCGCACTACCTCGGCCGCACGCAGGCCGGATGCCGACCGGGGATCACCGCCGCCCTCTTCACGCGATAATTGCCAGCCGCCGTCGCTTCAACCAGCCTCGCCCTTTATGAGGCAGCCGGGGCCACTGCAGACTATACCAAACACACCCGCGGCCGCAGCCGTGACACCAATGGCAACAACACTGGAACGGGCACCGCCCCACCCTCTGATGTTAAATAACCCCCTGGCACAATTCAGCAAGCCGTACGGCCGTGGGGAGCCTCTTCCTGCGTTCATGTTTGGAAACCAGCCGACACACGCACCAACTCCCATCACCATAAGCACAGAATCACAGCCTATAACAGTAGAGGATACAGCACAGACACAGTCACAGCCCTCTGACCCCCTAACACAGAACCTACTAAAGGGCATAGAAGAATCAAAAGAGAGAATGCTTCTGGCACTCAGACAACAACAGCAACAACAACAACAAAAGTTCGACTACGGCCCTTCAAATAAATTGTAGACAAAAGGAAAATAAATGATACAATACTGTCACTCATTACTATCTGTTTCGTCGGCATTGTCTCTTGCTGTATTTATGGTGAGGAGTATTTGCGTAAAGGGAAGTCATACCCTGTAAAGCATGGTAGGCACCCAAGATTTCAACAGTGAGGGCTTCTTTGTTGTCAATAAGGTCAGAGAGCCGAGTTAATTCTATTGACTCCAACAGTATCCCAGTGACTTTGCCCACTTTTTCTTGAGGTATGAGTTGCTCGGCTTCCATGAATATAGCTTCCCCAATAAGCTGTTTCGTGTCTGCTTCGGTAGTGAGTGGTTGTGGTTGTTCTTCAGCACGGTGATGGTGTAGTCGTGGCGGCAAGATTGGAGGGTGATCGTAAGCAGGATACTGAAACGGGGTTACTACAGAGGGCGCTGGCCATGGCGCTGCCATTGGAGCAACCGGGTAAACTAGCCTGGGTACCTGCAAGATAATAATAAAAAAAAAAAAAGAGGGAGGAAAAGAATAGGAACACCATGTAGGGAAATGCAGGTCGAAAGGGTCTTGGTTTACTCTGGATTTACAATGAGATGGTTTACATTCTTACTACTATGGGAGCACACGTTCAATAAATCATTTAGTGCCATAGAAAACTGAGAGACCAAATCAAAGACTGGTGACTTCCTGTCTTAATATTAACTTCCCACAGGAATTTGAAATGCCTACCGCTTGGATATGCATGCGTAAATCTTAATGCCACAGAGTGTTGATCCATTCTTTTCCTGGACAATTCTGACAGCCTCTTTTGAGGTATTGAACTCCACAAAGCCAAATCCAAGCTGCCGGGCATGTCCTTTGCGTACAAGAACGGCCGACCTTGGAACGATATCGGTAGTCGCAAAGTGTTGCAGCAAAGTGGCTTTATCCACCTCAGATGATAAATTCTTTACAAAGACATTGGGAAATTCCGACACGTGGGTCTGTGTCACTATAGAATTAATCACAGCACTAAAATCCTGGTGGAAATGCGCAGGATACACGTGCAAGGCGTGGGTAGCCCCTTTAGGTCCGAGCATATAATTGTTCATATCATTCATAGCCTTTTTGAAGTCACAGGGATACAAGTTTCAAAAATATATGATACTTGAATAGCAGACGACGGATCTTGAAATTCAAGTAAGGCTTGATGAGTGGATGACGCATTCGAATCCTTTATAACTTGAAGCTTCAGTATGGGACCAAATTTCTCTGCTTCAAGTCACTTTTTTGTGTATTTGACTGTTTCTTCACCAAAATGAGAAACAAGATCACGTTCAGATGTAAGTGCACTGAAGTTCTTGATACAGATGGTGGCGTCAGTCCTAGTTGGGGTAAAAGGAGCAAAGGGTCCCAGAGTGCTGAGTGAGAAGAATGCAAGTTAAATATGAGAAGAAACAAAAATCAGATATACAAATGAGTTTCATGACCACCCATTTCACGGGCAGCAGTGGAAGCTCCATCAGAACTGACAAAATTTGCAACAACCAAACCAGAGGTACATCTTGCAATAGAAACAACTTTCCCGTACTTGTTCCTGTTATTTTTTTTTTGGTTCATTAAAAAAGAATGGTATTAACAAACACACCCCCAATCATCAAAAAGCTTTCGATCAGAAAGGGCACTAACGTGGTCAAATACAACTTGATATGTTTTTCCAATACTCTGCGGGATGTACCTGTATCAGGAGATTTAGAATTTATCTAGTTACGTGAAACAACCATGCCGTACCATTGCACTCTGCAAGTTCTGCCCAACATTGTAGTATTATCGAGGAGCTCTATAACCTTCTTGGCTGTTTCAACACAATTCAGCAAGTCTCCAGAAATTGAGAAGAATAAACTTATAAATACCCGCCATTTCGGAAGAAAATCTGACCTGAGCGTACATTCCCGCCACCCCGGCGGTCGTATCCAGCCACCTCTTCCCGATCTTGATACTGTGAATGCGCCCACCGCCCTCGCGTGCCGCTGCAGACAAGATCTCATGCACTTCAACTGCGCCAACGTTTTTAGGCAGTCCGTAAACTGCGACACACCCGCGCAGGTGTCGCACCCCTCGCATCTCGATCCGGTTTTATTAATAATATTTAGATTGTTGCTGCAGATTTAAGGGTCAGTGGAAAGAGCAAGAGGGAATCCAGTTCCTCTCCTTTTTGTGTAAACTGATGCTTCCATGAGGTCCGACGTTTCAGCCGCTGTCCTCCAGATGGATATTAGCAGAACAGAAAACAAAACCAAAAAAAAACCGACGAAATAACGCACTTTGGACGAAATAAAAGCAACAACTAATGGGACGCGTAGACACAACGAAAAGTGCGGCTCCATCGACAGGGACAGGAACAGCCACAGGCACGACGGGCACCGCGTCTGCCTCCCTCGCATCCCTCCACGCCCTGTCCACAGCCACAACGACCGGGGCTTCTGCAGCTTCCTCCTCCTCCTCGTCGTCGTCGTCATCATCATCCACTCGATCGCCCTCACCTTCTCCAGTTCAAACTAGAGTGGCGCCTCCAAAGCCCAGGAAAACAGCTGGCTGGGTTCGCGTGGGCGGCGCCCTTAAGGTTCTCCCTTGCTTTTTTTTCTTTCTTTCTTTGTCACCCACGTTTCTCACTGGACCCCCTTTCGTTCAGTGCATCGAGTCGGATGAGCTGGGGAACCTGTGGGGAGTCAGCAGCGCGGACGCGATATACTTCCGCTCCAAGTACGCGGACTGGACCAAGATTCCCGGGGGCCTCAAGCAGATCAGCGTGAGCCCCTCGGGCGACGTCTGGGGAATCTCCGCCGCCCTCGACGTCTACCACCGGACCGGCTGCACCGCCTCGGAGGCGCAGGGCTCCGGCTGGGAGAAAATCGACGGCAAGATGATCCACGTCTCCGCGGGCGAGGACGGCGCCGTGTGGGGCTGCACCCCCGACCACCAGGTCGTGTACCGCTCCGGGGGCCAGGGGGCCATGGGCTCCTGGGAGCCTCTTGTGGGCAGCGGGGGGCCTGAAATGTGCCAGGTATCGGCGGGCCCAAACTCGCAGATCTGGGCCTGTAGTACAAGCGACGATATCTATGCTAGAGTTGGTATGTCATGGAATTTCTTTTTTTTTTTTTTTTTGGATTCCACATGGTGAAAGCTTCCCTTAGGCATTAGCCCTGAGAACCCTGGCGGGAAGTCTTGGCACCAAGTAGATGGGAAATGCATATGGATCAGTGTTGGAAACGACTGTGTGGTTTGCTGCAACAGGGCAAATGCGCTGTGGAAGCGTGTTGGTGTGGACCTGATGAACAACAACCCCTTTGGCGACAGATGGGAGAAAATGCCTGGGGGCCTCAAACAGGTACACATAAACCCCAACTGGCTAGTTACTGGGGTCAATCAATCTGATGAGATATACTACTGTCACGTTTAGAACAATAAAACAAATTCTTTTATTTTTGCTTGTGTAAGAGTTTGGTTTGTTTGCTGTGGAGTTGATATCAATTTCTACACTTGGTAACAATGTCTATTTGGTACAATCGTATTACTCTAACTTGCTCTGAGCCGCGAGGTACTTGCAAATCTCCTTGAATGCTTTTATTTTTTGAGTTAGTTTCATCCAAGGGGTTTGAATAGTACAAGGTCTCTCATGAGGGTCAACTGCCCAGCAGTTTGTCATCAATGTACCAATAAACTCTGGTGTTCCTTCAGGAATTGCCAGCCTCTGAATGACGTAAGTGAGATGACGAAAAGGGAGCCTCACCTTTCCAGCAATTATAAATTCAGCTATTTTCCATTGGGATGCAAACTCTGGTTCTCCAAAAGGGAGAGTCTCTGCCATTGCAACCCATACAACGAGAGAGTAGCTAAAAGAATTTGACAAAAGGAACTTTGCTTTACAGTGGCATGCCTGTAAACATCTGCTGCAGTTGAGTACTTGTCGTTTTCAAGAATCTCTACTCGGAAATGAAAAATATAATAGGGAAAAAGTGGGAAAAACCTGGTGCCATATATGCAGGTGTTCCAACACCCTACCTTCAAGGTGAATTAGAGATAAATTCTAAGTACACACCTTCGTGTAGTACTGAGTGGCTTGAGACCGATTTATTCCTCTAAAGTGGCTGTTTGCAAAAAAAAGGGGGAAGAAAAAGGCGAATTAGCCCAAACCTGGCAGTCCCAAGATCACTAATTTTACAACAGACAGGAGCATCGGCATCTAGACACACAACCTGAGCATATTAATACCTGGAGTTTCCTAGGTTTTTTGAGCTTACTAATAAGTTATCCTTTATGTTGTTAGAACGAGAAAACGAGTGTGTGACCAACCGGCTTGAGATCTCTATTTATTTGTAGAAGAGGAAGTTAGAGAAATTACCCTTTATAGAAGCCAACCTGTGAAGCATTCCAGCTGAGTGGATGTGATGCATACCTTGTTGTTTGAAAGTGAGGTCCGAATTTTGAAAAGGAAACAATACCCTTTGCACAGTCTGTTAAACATTTGACCTTGAACGGAACAGAGAATTTGTTCTTGGCCATAGCTGAAGTGAAGCTGCCATACTCACATAACCTTGTTTGAGAGTTTTCACTATTTCCTATTTATTACATAATAACATACTCTGTCACTATAGCAAGATTCCCGGGAATCAAACAAGCTCCTGAAAAAAGAGTTTTTAATGGGAGTGAGGGAAATTTTTCGTGTACCAACAAAATTCACTACCTATGGAAAGTCAGACTGAAGACATTAGGTTATGGATCAAATACATAGGGACTTTTAAGTTTGTTCATTGCGGAAATTTCATTCTCAAAAGCTGTGGTCTCAGCAGAGGAAATTCTTTGGTTCTTAAGAAGTTTGACTGCGACTTCTTGTCCATGCCACTCGGCTCGAAATACCTTTTCTACACCTTACTTGTTGGAGGTTTGACTTAAACTTACTGTTCCATATGAGCCATCTCCAATGGGAGGCTGAGTAAGAGTAATTTCATCGGGATCTAACTGGGGTCAACAAAAATTGGAGTAACTTACGTTCTGAACCAAGCTTTACAGAAGCTTCAGTAGAAAGTGATATTGTAATCAAGGCATGATTTTCACATTTTTCCCATGTTGATCCTTGAATGAGAGATGAATGGACATTTACTTCTGTATGGGCAACCTGCGCATACTCCAAGTGGAATTTCTATATGAAGAACAGTAGTGCAATAAACTGTAAGGTAAATAGAAACATCTATCTGCTCTCCCTGCAACATAAAATTAGTTAAAGCGGGAGGGAAATAAAGTACAGAATTAAGTGTCCCAGTGTTTGGTTCGAACTTCAGGGTGTATTTTGGATTCAACGGAGGAAACAACTTCCAGGTATACTTCTTTTCAGATCGATCGTTTAGAATTGTAAACTGTGATTCAATTTGGCGGTCAATAGGAGCCAAATTGGTGTCGAATCCCATGGTAATAGGCTTGGATGGAACCTTCAAAATTGTTGTGACAGGTGTTGTTATTTGAGAAAACATACTGATAGAACAAAATTGTTTTCTGATAAAAGTCTGAGTTTTAATTAGGTTCTAGAGGGAAAATGTAGACAAGAAAACTACATAGACTCTCCAGGATCAAATGTATTTCTCGCTTGCAACTCAAATCCATACTGAAAGGAAGTAGTAATGGCTTCTTCTGGCTTATTTTTGTATCTACAAACTTGAGAAGGGAAGAAAAAAAAAACCGACTGTACATTCGCCACAGGATAAAACCGAAAACAATAACAACACATAGGGCAATCAAAAGTATAGGAATAACAATGGCAGCAATTTCTGTTCTATGTTAATTAACGGAGAAAAAGGAGAGGCAATACTTGAGCCAAGGCTGTTGTGCTTTTTTCCTTGACTTGAGGAATCAGTTGATGGGAATGGCTCTGTTGATGACATGGGTTGAGATACTGAACTTGATGACTCAGAGTGACTACTACTGCTCTCACTGACGCTGGAACTATCGCTCACACTGTTACTACTGCTACTAAAACTCTCACTGCTGCTACTTATGCTATTAGATGAAGAATAACTAGGAAACCAGTCAATAGGATATGAGTACTGCTTCTTGGATGTAAGATTAACAAGTTTAACAGAGAAGCTTTCAGAACACATGAAGTATAGTTCAATTTGCACAACTTGCTGCAGATCAATTGGTCCGTTGCTAGTAACACACCAAACTTCATCCTCAAACTCACACCAATCACGGATTGATGTACTAGAACTAGCCGAGGCACTAGTTGACATTGACGTACTTAGACTTGGCGAACTTGTGAAAGAACTACTGAGTGAAGAAAAGCTGTTGCTTGTGGAACTGTACAAATTTGTACTTTCCGAAGAACTCGCGTCGCTGTAGCCATATGAAAAGCTGTCAGAGTGAGAAGATGAAGAGCTGCTTGTTCCTCGCAGGTGAATTAACAAAGGAGTGACCACGGAGGAAGAGCTTTGACTGGAGCTCCAAGACTCACTGGTTGTACTGTCTGAAGCTGAAGTACTTAGTGTGGAATCACTCTGTGATTGTGAGCTACTGAAGGAAGTTGACCCACTGAGGGAGACTGATTCACTAAGAGAAGATGATCCACTCAGAGAAGATGATCTACTGAGAGAATTGGAGAAACTGGAAGATACAGAGTCACTCAGTGATGCAGAAACACTGCAAGAACGTGATTCACTTTGTAGCAAGACCCATAGTGGCAATCCAAGCTCCATCCTTGTGGAGTGATCAATGCACAGGTGAAGGAGGGGTGAATACCAACTCAGATTCATAAAGAAATTTAAATCCTTGGCCTGCCACTGTTGCCAGTGGCCATCTCTGCTAAAAACTAAAACTTTGGGGATCACAGTTTTGAAATCGGCAATGGAACTGGCAGCATATTTTAGAACAAGCCTACAGTTCTTTTAGAGGGAAGTTATTAAGTGAGGGAAAACCAATCTTGCCCAACATCAATAAGACAATGATTTGTTAGAAGAGAAACAGAAGCATTTGTAACATGGGAGTACAGAATTCGAACCCCCATTTTGTCAGGGCCACTTAATAGGGAGTTGCTTGATACCTGTGCATAGGTTGATGCCAATAGATTGGAAGGCATCGTCATGGGAACTAAAGAAAATTGAGCACAGGTTAAGTGGTTGGTACATACCAACTCGGTAAGAAAACTGGAAATTAGTGGATTGGATTGGGACATATGGCACAACAGAGTACAAGTCACATCGGACAGAAGTTGGTTCAAAGCTAAAGGGCAGGTCAGTCTTCGCGGCAGTCAGCGTTTGCGAAAGGGATATGGACAGTGTTGTTCTGAGACCAGTTGCATTGACCTTACTCAGAGTTTAATAGAAGAAATGGAAAAAAGAACGTACCCAACTAAAATTCAATACATAATAACCAGTTACATATCCAAAATATGCTGGTTTCCAAAGTAATTCAAAAGTGGGCCACGCCACTTCAATTACAGATGAGAAATTAGCCAGTGGGAAGAGTGGAGTAACAGAAAGGTTTGTTGCAGGGGTTGGAAGTGTTGGTACACAAATGTCATCAGTATCTTGGAGAAGACTTTTGAAGAGGAGGGCATTTTGATTCTGTGCAGAGCCAACATGACTAACACCTGAAGTACTGATAAAATCTGTTGTTGTGAAGCTTTTTTACAGATTAATAATAGAAGGGGTGGGTGTTGGTACCCAGCAACAAAGAGGAAATCTTTATTGAAACCCAGCGAACTAAACTGTGTGGTACCATACACTGGGCCAAAAATATACAAGTTAGGAAATAAACCATGAGCACCAGACGAATTGTAAAAAGGAGGTGGAATTACAGCTTCATTTATGTAAGTAGTTTTAGCAAAAAGTGTTAATACCAAGGAAAGGTAAAGTTGCATTTGTAGAAGTGGAAGTAAACCCTGAGGAAACTAAAAATGGAAGCGTAGGATGTGGTACTATTTCAGTGATGGTAACATTATCAGTGGTATCGATGTCCTGACTATACAAAGTGATATTATTGCTGTAGAACTAAACAAATGAGACAAATTTCGTAAGTGAAGATTACCTGGAAGAATGCTATCTTGGGTTTCGTTTGGTTGCTGGTTGTTATAGAGATTATAGCTGCGACCCATAGGTCATCTTGATATTCCAATAAAGAAAGACCTGATGGCTTTCATACAACTCAGATTCATTGAGGAAACATGTTTAAGGGCACACCTTCAATGAGAGCCCCTCTGGGGCAGGAATTTCATGGTACACCCAGTTAGAGGAATCAGCAAAGAGACGCGCCACGGCAATGGAGGATTGCGATGTACCAAGAGCAACTGCATCAATTCCACTAATGCCAACATGTGAAAACGATGTACCTGGGAACTATTTGTAATTTGTGTTATTGGAAGAAGTTCTACAATACCAGCAAAATGACAATCAGCAATGGTCCAATTCAAATAATAAGAGAGAATGATTCCACTTTGGCTAGTGGAAGATTGGCAGAATGATCGAACTGACTCAGGAAGTGGAAAATCTTAGTGCCCCTGTTTAGTTGACACAAATAAAACAGAAAGCACACTTGAAGAAACACTGCCAGCAATCACTCTGAGGAGTGGAGGAGTGAGATTAAAAACAAAAAGGATGATTAAGTAAATACATACATCCTTGACTCATCTACCTTGATGTCATAGAATACTTCATTATCAGATTCATACCCCCATGGAGCTAAAAAAAAAAGGTATTTAGGGGGAAGTGGTAAACGAGAAACAAACTTGACCAATATAAAGAGCAATCTGACATTGAAAAAGATGCAATGATACAATCATTTGAGAGTCGCTTATAGCCTATTCCCTATTTCTTCTGAGTGCCCTAAGCACAAATGTGGAGAACACACCACATCATAAGGTAAAGTGGTAGCCTTGATTCTGACACCACTTCCAGTTCCCACAACTTTAGAAGCTGTCAGACAAAAGAAAGATAGGAAGAAACACTACTGTAAAATAGATTGTTATATGGATCAACGGAAATCGAGTGAAGCTCTAGGTATTTGGCAGGAAAAGGCTCACTGCACATAACACCACTAGAACTTATTTTTGCCACTTTATAGGAAGAATCGACATAAAGTATGGCATATATATCTGAAAAAGAATTCCGTGAGGAGTATAGAAGAAGTGGAAGCAACAACATTCATCATGAATAGCTATCTTCACAATGCTTGACTGGTACCATGTTGTAAGCTGAACAATAGACGAGAAGAAAATGTCAGTATCATTGACAGCATCCTGCTGGCAGGTTGTGGAGCAATGAGTACTTTCTGATTGCCACAAGCAAAATGGGGAAGATTGACATGTGTCAGAAGATTTAACAGCCTCACATGAACAATTATCAATATCAGCAGGACTCCACTCACATGTTTGAGTAAATGTGCACCACATACATTGATCACTGAAGAGTATGAGGGATTGGAGAGATATTCTCAACAAAAGGATACTTTAAGTTGCAGTCACCACTTTGTGTGTACCCGGAACAATTTGCACATTCAGAGTACACTGGAATACAACCTTGATGTGCGGAGGATACATTACACCACTGACAGTCCTCATTGCAACCTTCCACATGAAGGGATTGAGGACAAAGGAGGCACATATCATCCTCATCCATACATGCAAGGGTTTCTGTTGTGTTGCAAATAACACAAGGAAGACTGAAAGAAATTAAATGGCAATCTATCTTGTTTGCCAAAATACCTGCAGGATTCAACAGGAATATTACGGCAAGGAGTGCAAAAATCCAGTACACAGCTATGGGTGGAAGTGCACCAAGTACAGAAATTTCTTTTGACTTTAGTTTTCCAGAAAAATTAAGGTGTGGGGAACTACTCCTGGCACGTAGTTTCATCAAAAAATGTTTCACACTCTTGGCATGGGATGGTACTACAGAGGGGCAGGGGTCGATCCAAACACATCTCACAATCAATCATAGTGCAGTAAGTTGGATTACTATTGTATGTGCTGCAGACAGGATCTATATTTTTCTCAGGAAGGAAAACCTTACTAGTACACACCATAGCTATGAAAATAATATACAGCACCTGTCATTGTGTTCCAGTAAGAGGACACAATATCTAAATATGCAGGATTGGGAACTCTAAAGAGATAAGTAATGCGGTGCAGATATCAGTGTATTCACCTAGGTGTATCAACGACACTTATTGCTTGCTGTTGAACAGTAGAGAAAGGAGGAGACATTGTAAACTTCACCCAGGTGGTGTCATGAAGTTCATAGCGGAAAAACTGTGTTCCGTTGAACATTACAATATCAGGTACACCATTGTTGTCAACATCACCAACATCAAGGCTGCAGCTGCCTCCCTGTTGGTAGTCTATGTTTTGGACAGACACCCAGTTGCCACTAGAGTCATGTGTGTAGAAGTTGATGTTCATGATACTGCTCTTCTCACATGTCACAAATGAGTAGAGATCTTATTTTGTTGGTTCCTGTATTGGGACATGGACAACATACCATAAATCACTATGTCTTTGACAGATAAATCCGAAGCAATGGTGAAAAATGGAGTAGATATTGAATAATCATATTTTCCAGCATCACCTTCACAGCACCACAAGGTGTGGGAGTATGGAATATAAGCAATGACAATATATTTTGAATCAAAGGACTGTGCATCCACATGTGATGGATCACCAGCTGTCCCAAATTCAAACACAGGCAGTTTTATTGAGGAGGCAGCATCTGGGTATTGTGCATACAAGAGCTGATAATCCCCTCCACCTAAAAAGCCCCAGTCTGCATTAGATGTGCCATAAAAAAATCCACTTTGAAGGGAATAGGGAGATGTTGATGGCCACACAAGTGGTGTAACAGTAAAAAATGAAGGACTTGCATCTCTGCAAGCATAAGTGTAGTGGCATGTCCATTTAAAAAACATACGAAGAGATTGCATGATTATCAGTCCAACCGGGAACAGGATCCTCATGGGTCCACACAGTGTAAAACCTCAATGTGTAGCTATATCCTACCAAAACAATAACCCCTATAGGGTCCTCTCCTGTATTGATTACAAGAGGGGCAACAGCCATGCTCTCAAAAGTTTCTCCTGTGTTTGGTTGCCAGGATTGAACTTCTGGGTCACCAGGTGGTTCACGTGGTGATGCCAAAGAGGATGCCAGTGGCCAACGTGCTTCCCATAATGTCTAAAAGAAGGGGAAAGCAAAAAGTATAAATAAAGCATAAAAAAAACAATTTTAAAAAGAAAAACTGGATGGTGACACAACCAAGAAGCAAGGGCTCCACGCCACAGCGTACAAGTAATTGCTGTCGGAGAACGTGTAGGCTGGGAACAACTCGCAATATTGCTCGCCAAAAACCGACGCCCTTTCGGGGGTCACCATGTACGACTCACACAGTCCGCCGCACAACGCAACTACTACTACGACAACAACTACGACGATCTCCGACACGCCGCGCCGCCGCACGCACGTCGCCGGACTCATTTTCGACAGTCTTGCAAACAACAAAATGAAGCGATGTTTCTTCGGAAAAGATTTGGAATGTATGCATCTGTGAACTTGATGAACAATGTTATTATCCAGTCCAAGGAGTCTGGGGCCGCCGTACTGGTGCCACAAGCAGAACAATACTCAATAGCAATGGAACCATTCCCAGCTCTTCTGTCTCAGTGCATGAGGAGGTTGCTCTGATCTCGCTGAACGAATTTCGCTGGAAATTCGAAACGAAAAAGAATGAAGCGGGAGGTTGTACTGGTGTGTTGTGCGCTAATTTCGGGGATTTATGCCGCCGTGTGGCCACAGGTTTGACACATTGACATGTTCTCTGTTTGGTCTTACTCAAACAACTTTGTTCATTTCACTGGCACTAGCCGTACAGTATGACTCAAGGCACCACTGTAACGATGGTAGATCCTCGTTATTTTAGCATTGGGACCACTTCTGGATCTGCTTTACTCGACAGAGCCATTGTCCGGTACATGTCTCTTATGTTCCCTTTCACTAGCAACGCCGTCACGGTGTGTCTTTCTTAACTTCAAAGCTTCCTGTTCGTAACAAATTTAGGCGTCTTCTTTCAAAGTCTCTCTCGTTGTGGGTTCTGACTCTGAGGAGCTCACTCTTGAGACAGATGACAGTTATAATATCACAATTGGAACAAATTCTCTTTGTACCATAAACTCAAATTCGATCTTTGGTGCTATTCATGGTACTTTTACCTCAATTTTCTCCCTTTTCCCACACCTGTGCTATTAAGGACTTGAAACTTTATCACAATTGATTGAGTACAACTATCAACCCAAGGTGTACAGCATTTTTTTGCCAGTGACCATCGTTGATGTGCCAAGATTCCCATGGAGGTATCCAGATACTCGCTCTACAAAAGTATTCAAGCAAAAAAAGGGGCTTGCTCATTGACTCTTCGAGACACTTCTTGGAGCTGGACTTGATTTACCTTCTCATTGATTCTTTGTCCTATGCCAAGGTTGGTAAATGACCTAGGAGGCCACTAAAAATTTCCTCAGATGAACGTACTGCACTGGCACATAACTGATGCTCAATCTTTCCCAGTGCAAAGTACTTCCTATCCCCTTTTAATTGAGGGTGCATATACCAGTGACACAATTTACACCCCAAATGATGTTACCTCTGTAGTTGACTACGCACTTGGTACTGCCATAATTTCTCTTTCTTTGTTATCTCATCGTCGTATTTAGATCGAGGAGTGCGTGTCGTCCCCGAGTTTGATGTGCCAGGTGGAGATGTGGGAATTCAATAACCAGCTCACCAATCAAAAGGTCACAGCTACAGTTGGGGAATTGGTTATCCCGACATAACTGTTTCGTGCCCTCTGATTGACAGCAACATTAATAATGTCCCTCTGGACCCAACAATTGACTTCACATATGAGGTCATCACAGGTCTTTTTGGAGACATGAGTGCTCTTTTCCCAGATGTCTTCTTCCACATTGGTGGTGATGAAGTATGGAACAATGAGAATTGACTAGTGGGAGTGTTCTTATTACACTTTAGCTGTCTTACAGTTGCTGGCAAGAAAATGCAAATGTATCCAAGTGGATGGATGAGAACGGATACACCCCGGAACAAACAGAGGCATACTTTTTCTCAAAGGTGCACCCCATCGTTGAAGCAAATGGTAAAATTCCAATTTCCTGGGAAGAAGTGTTTACAAGTGGAACGCCACAGCCAAGTGATGCCATAGTTCAAGTGTGGAAAGTATGGCACACTATTTCAGATAAAACCTTCTCACCGTGATTAGAATAAGAAAACCATTGGCGATGCTGCTAACGCAGGGTATCGTACCTTGTTATCACACGGGTGGTATTTAGATAGGCAGATTCCTCTCCCACCCAAGGTGCATTATGAGTTTGAAGATACCTGGAAGGGTGCGTGCCCAATACTTTTCACTGGAGCTTACATTGCCAAGATTTTTACGATAACGACCCCACTTCCAACATTGGTGATGTTCCTCCTGAGAACTTGAAGAACATAATAGGAGGAGAAGCAGCGTGAGCCTATACACCTTAGTCAACTGTCATTAAGTTCCCGCTAGGATGTGGGGAGAGCAAGTGGATGCCTCCAACATTCAATCCAGAATCTGGCCCCGAACTGCAGCAATTGCAGAAAGACTGTGGAGCAATGAGTCTGTTAAAGGTGCCGACCTTGCTGAAGAGAGACTCGTCGAGTTCAGGTATGCAACTCTGCGTTCCGTTGTAAGCTCCTTTCTTCTAACCAAAGTCCACAAAAGGTGCCACATCGCACAACGCGGCATTAGAGCCGGACCTGTTGCACCCGACTACTGCCCACTCCCCAAAGCCTTCACTAGTTATTGAGAACCTTCCTCTTTAGTCGCAAGATTTGTGGCAAATTTATTGATTAGGCACCACCTTCTCGTGAAGCGGTGCTAAGAAAATAGGAAGTTGGTTTCTTCCAATCAATTACTGGCAAAACCCAATCAATCGAATGCACTACGTAGCAGCGTTGTTGTTTGGGGTCTTTTGTTTCGTTTGTCACGTGGATTGTTCCACATTATTGGAGGAAGCACAGGTTTTCTTTTGTTTTGTTTACGTATTTCGTGGTTTTTTGTAAGTGGGTTTTTTCTCTGACGCCTATGTGTTACTTGAATTTAGGTTTTGTGTGATATAAGCACCTATAACCATCCATCATCGTGGTCTGGGTTTAGTGACCCTTGCACGTTCACCAAGCCTTGTCAGCAGTTCTTGTCAGGAGTAACTTGCGAGAGCAGCCATGTTGTTTCTTTGTGTGTTTGCTGAATTCTTTTTTTTTTTTTTTTTCTCTGGACTTATGTTGTCAAGACAATTAAGTGATAACCACATGACGGGGACAGTAAGCTCTTCAATTGGAAATCTTAGGGAAATCAGAGAACTGTATTCACATACCCTGCTTTTTACGTTCTTAAAATCATGTCGCAGAATTATGCCAGTTAACCAACTGAATGGAATAATACCTACAACACTCTCCATGCTGACCAAGTTGTTAAAATTGTACTTACTCCTTAAAAGTACGTTAAGTGATGCTTTTTCACAATTACTAAAAGGGATATTTCTGAAAATTCGTTGGGTGGAACTGTCTATCCTCTTGCGAATCTGACTAGACTTACAGAACTGTAAATATTCCATGTCCTCATGTCTGTAACTTATGAACAGAAATCTTGCCCGGAACTCTTTTTCAGGACCATTCTTCTCGGTTCTTTCTCCTGAATTTGCTGGCCTGGAAGTCCTGTATAATCACTTTTTTTTTTGTCTCCCCTTACTCCTTCAGGTCCTTGCACGACAATAATTTCATCGGTACCATCCCCGAGAGTATTGGGCTGATGAAGAATTTAACGACTCTGTTCTTTCCTTTTCTGTAACATTGGCTGACCATCCTTAGGTACCTTGAATACAATGGTTTTACTGGTTCTCTTCCAGGAGAAATTGGCCTCCTAACTTCGCTCAAAGAGCTGTATGTCTTTAGATTCGCTCTTCTCTTATTCCTCGACAGCAAAGCGTCATCAAATGGACTGAGTGGCGTAATTCCTACCACTTTATCTGGACTATCCAAGCTCGTTCACCTGTAAGTGCAGTCCTCTCTACAAACCGTCTCTGAATTTATCACAGTTCCCTCTCATTAAACAAATTAGTGGGTACTATCCCACTCGAACTTGGAAGTCTGTCTGCCCTCCAATATTTGTAGGTGAAAGACTATTTCCTGGTCTGTCTTTAACCAAAGGAAATTAAGGTCTCTTTCTGTGAACCAGTTGGAAGGCAGCATCCCCTCTCCGCTTGGAAGTTTAGGGCTTACAGAATTGTAAGCAGAACTTCCTACTGAATATCTTAATTAAAATGCAGATACCTGTCTTCCAATAACCTCACTGGATCTATTCCATCCTCTCTCATGCATATGACAACCGTTTCTACCATGTACTTTTGCCGTAATATTCTGGAAATTGACTTTGGTTTTTTCGAAAATAGGTATCTCTCACGAAATGCGCTCACTGGTGAAATTCCAGACCCAGAAGGGGACCTTTACTCTCTCACCCTCCTGTATTCTCCCGTTGTTCTCTTCTAGTATTGATAATTCATTAGAGATATGACTTCAAATTTTCTGCGTGGGACAGTACCTCCAACTCTCAACCCATCCTACTGGTACAATATTACTTTCTCTCTTGAGAACTCTCAAAAGCCGAAGCTATTTAGGTCAGAATTGTTTACAGTGTACAACCGCGGACGTGTGTATGGCTTGTGATACAAGCACCATGTGTTCTTGTATTCAGCCTCAGATGTGTGAAGATGATAATTCCTGCACTGGTAAGCTCATTCAGAATGAATTAAATTTCCATCTGATGACTTTTAAATCTAGACGACAATTGTTATGAAGTTCAATCCTCATCTCAAAGCTCCCAGTCTTTACTGTCCTTGTCTTCGTTGTCCTCTCTATCCTCTAGCTCATCTTATCCTTCCCTGCTCCCTGCTCCGATCACATGTACCTTTTCACCAAGTGACACCAATCTATGCACTGATGGCGATGGGACTACCACTGACTTCTGCATTGGGGGCTTGTGCACATCTGTAGATAATGATCTGTATGGAGATGCTGTGGCTCTTTGTGAAATCAAAAAGATCAATTCACCTTCTTCCTGGGTAAACGACCCGTGCACGTTTTTGAAGCCCTGCCAAGAGGTTCTTGTTGGGGTTACATGTGATGCCATTACAGAAAGAGTAATCCAACTGTAGTACCTAGCACATCTTTTCTGAAGTACTACTAATACCACTAGGGATTTAAGTCACAGTTCACTAACGGGGTCAATCACAAACCTCATTGGAAATCTTAACGCTATGACATTTCTGTTGTTTTCTTTGTTTAACCCTTCTCACTCATACACTCCTTCAGTTCTCTTGAGAGCAACCTCCTCACCGGGGGTATTCCCCAAACCATCGGGGAGCTAAGGGAACTTGGAACCTTGTATTTGATTGCATTCACTTTCAACTCTGACCACTTCAGATATTTACAGAATAACGTTTTGGATTCTTCCATACCCTCATCTATTGGAAAATTATCTTTACTCAACGATCTGTGCGCCACTGCACTAAAACTCTCGGTACTAATGCCACCCCTAGTGACTTATCTGGGAATATGCTCAATGGATCGGTACCCGAAGAAATCAACCAACTGACAAATATCCAGATGCTGTATGTATTTTATCAATCGAACTCATTCTTATTAGCCATTCGTTTAACTTCTCTGAAATAGGGATATTTCCAATAACCAATTAGAGGGACTTATTACTTCCTTGGAGTATCTTACTCAAATCCAAGTGATGTATCTCTCCACAAAATAGTCTTTTTCGTAAAATAAACCAGAGCTGCATCTCACAATAAATTCACTGGAGTGATTCCACTATTTCTATCATGTCCATTTTTACAACAAGTGTATGTTCCTTCTTGTCCAGGTGCCTTGGCACTAAGATTTGCATAGGGACTTCAGTGACAACTTTTTTTGGGGTCAAGTGCCTTCAAAACTAAGTACCCTCTCTTCGTGGTAATGTGAAATTAATCTACTCTTTTTTTTTCCTTACACAATGACAGTAATACTGCAAACAACTGTCTACAATGCCCAGACGTTGACCCCTGCCAAGCTTGTGAAGTCTCGTTGTCTTGCTCTTGCACCCACCCTAACATTTGTGACGACTTCAACTCCTGCACAGGTACCCACCTTATTTTGTGCTTCTCCTCACTGGTGTGGGTAGATGATTTTTGTAGTCAGATACCAGCCGATTCTACTTCATATTCTGGAAGTGGTTCCATGAGTGCCGAAGCAATTCCCATTCAATGTGACTTTGTGGCAGACGATGAGAATTCATGCAGTGACGCAAACTTGGACACAGTGGACTTCTGTGTCAGTGGTTCATGTACATCTGTTCCTCTGTCTATTTACGATGATGTGTTGGCCCTATGTGATATCAAGAGAGACAACGACCCTTCTAGCTGGAATGTTGACCCATGTGATTTCTTGTATCCATGCGAAATTCCTCTTAATGGAGTTGTCTGTGATCCAATTTCAGATGAAGTGATTTCTCTGTGTGCCTTTACTATTGTAATACATCAAGCTTATTGTGTTTAGTGACCTGAGTGCTAACGATATGGCTGGATCAATACCAAAATCTGTTGGAGAGCTCAGCTCCCTCCAATCCCTGTTGGTGTAAACTTTTTCCTTCTGAGTCTCAATTTTTTTCTTTCAAAGATCTTGCCCATTCAATTTCCTATCAGGTGCAATTCCGACAACTATTGGCCAGCTATTGCACTTAGAAGAGCTGTACTTCCACTCTGTCACATCTTTCACCTTATTCCTTTTGCTTTCCACAGTAATCTCTACTTCAATGAGTTGAGTGGTTCTATACCAACCGAAATTGGGCACCTCACCTCATTAGAGAAATTGTTCACAACTCAAAATGAGTTTTTTTACTCACGCACTTTAAGATATTTATTTAACAATCGATTGTCTGGAGCCATTCCTGACACAATTACTAGCTTGCAATCCATGAAAGAACTGTGTGGGTTCCTCTTCTCTCATTCAATTAAACTTTACCAGATATTTATCAAACAATATGCTTACAATGGTGCCCTCAACAATTGGCCTGAGTCACTCGTTGGAGCGAATGTAATGAAATAGTATGTGATGGTGCTAGATTTTCTCACAATTTTAGTGTACTGTCTCACAACCGTTTATCTGGCACACTGCCTGAGACAATAGGAAATTTGACATTGTTGGAAATGCTGTAAGCGGCAACACAATCAAATGACAAACTAATCAATACCAGATCTTTAGTTGATAATAGTTTCACCGGGACCATCCCATCTTCATTTGGGAAGCTCTCAACATTACAGCATCTGTAATTTCCAGAAACTGTAACATTGAATTTTCATGCTCATAGAGATATTGGGAGAAACAAACTCACTGGCTCAGTACCAGACATGGCTCTGTTAATTTCTCTTGAAATTCTGTGAGTGTATTTTTTTCCATACATAATTGACCTTTCTTAGAGATCTGTCCCTCAATTCTCTTACAGGACAACTTCCCGTTATTTGTACAGATAAACTCGAAGACCTGTGTGCCATTCTACTTTTCTCATACTGTCCAATGTAATTCCTTAGGGATCTAAGCAATAACTACTTGACTGGGACGGTCCACAGCAACCTTGAAAGCATTCCCACATGGTACTATTTTGTGATATCTTAATTAATGCTATTAACGTGGCTTTAGTGCCTTGGAAAACAATTGCCTTGAATGTATTACAAACGATTCTTGCAATGCATGTGACGCTGGACCTTTTTGCAGCTGTGATTACTCTTCATTACTTTGTGTGGATAATAACCCCTGCAGTGGTGAGTAAACAAACTTTTCAGTTGAATGTAATGAATAGCTCAGATGATATGTGCTATGATAATACTACTTTCCCTTCTTTTCCTACTGTTACTTGCTCATTTGTACCTGACGATACAAATCTTTGTGATGATGGGGATCCTTCAACCATTAATTTTTGTGCTTCGGGTCTATGCACAACTTTATCGGTTGCTCATGTGGATGCTCTGGTACTCTGTGATATACATACAACCAACCACCCTTCTGTATGGCCAAGTGACCCCCAATATGACCCTTGTATCTTTAATACTCCATGTCAAACCCCACTCATGGGTGTAATCTGCAGCACGAGTAATAATCGTGTTACTCGCCTGTAAGTTATTTAAGTTACACATTCTTCTTATAAACAACCAGAGAGTTGAGCAACAGTAATATGACTGGCCAAATCCCCATATCTATTGGGAACTTGGCTTTCCTTGAATTACTGTATTATCCTATTTTAACTTCTTTTGTAACCTGTAAGGTAGTGATTTCCGAAATAATGCACTGTCTGGACAGATTCCTTCATCTATTGGAAACATGACTTTTCTTACAAAAATGTAGCTCTTTCACTGCTTTCCGCCTTGTTTTTATGGGGTCTTAGAGATCTTGCAAACAATTCTCTGTCGGGAATCATCCCTGAATCCTTGGGCTATCTCTCTTCCCTTTCATATATGTAGTGCCATCTTTTCATTTCTCGAGACCACACCACTACCTTGTTTTTCTGCTTTGCCTCAACATTTTCTTTTCCTTTTTCCCTATAGGCATCTGGAAAAAAACCAGCTCACTGGCGAGATTCCGAAGACATTTAATTTGCTTTTCCCTATAGTATCATCTTCAGACTCCTCGAGTTCCTTGTCGAGATCATCACATTCAACGTCTCTCAGCTCATCGGAATCTCTCTCATCTCTGAACTCACCAGAATCTCTCTCATCTCTGAGCTCGGAATCTCTCTCATCCGAGTACACATCCACTACAGCATCATTTCCCTCAAATTCCTACTCAACCCCAACAGTGTCCGTATCAGAATCCAGCTCCATTTATCTTTCATCTTCTACTTCCCTGTTAGATTCCTCTGTTTCTTCTTCAGAATCAGAATTTTCTCTACCTGTACCCCAGTCCTCTTCACTTGTGTTATCCTCCAAATCACTATCTCACTCATCCTCGGGGTCTGTTTCTTTCTCCGAGTCCCTTTCATCTTCAAACTCAATCTCTGAGTCTTCCTCATCTGACTCTACATCTCAATCACTTTCGTCATCACATTCCTTATCACCTTCATTATCAACTTCAACTTCACTCTCCAGCTCTTCACACTCTTTGTCGTCGTCTTCACAATCTTCCCAGTCAATATCGCAGTCAAATTCCCTTTCTTCGTCTCAGTCATCTTCATCCCTTTCGGGTTCAGTGTCAAGGTCTATTTCCTCATCTTCATCGTCATTTGCTTCATCATCTCAATCGTTATCACAATCCCTTTCTTCCTCAGAAGTTCTCTTTGATTTGTATCTCTCTGGTGGACCTTTTTCCATGACTAACTTGCCCTAGAGATTTGAGTGATAACTTGCTCCGCGGTGAAATACCAACTAATTTACCATACTTTCCGATGTGGTATCGTGCATTTCACTTGGTACAAAGCTTATAAGAATAAGCAATGCAGCCAGAAATTGTCTGCAATGTGAGCCCGATGGCGATCCTTGTGGGACCTGTGAATACAACTCTTTGTGTAAATGTTCATTTACGGTCATCTGCGACGATGGAAACCCTTGTACTGGTACCGTCACGCACTGCACCATCTTTCATAATATTTGAAATAGATGACATATGCACAAATGAACCGTCAATATTGTGCACATCTCAACCTGACGATACTAACAATTGTTCTAATTCTGAGACGAACCCTCTTACGGAATCAGATTATTGCATCAACTCTTCTTGCATTGCTGTTAGCCATAGTATACTTGCAGACACACTCGCACTCTGTGATATACAGAAAAACAATGCTCCTTCATCATGGAAAAGCTCTACCCCATGTGACTTTGTTTATCCATGTGAAGAAGTGTTGAATGGAGTGACGTGTGATCCAGTGAGTAACAGGGTCGTATCACTGTATTTTTGTTGTTATTCACAATTACGCTCTAAATACAAACAGAGAGTTGGCCCATGATGGGTTAGTTGGTCAATTATCTTCCTCAATCGGGAATTTGTCTGCCTTGATTACTCTGTATATCCACAAGAAGAAATTCGCCGCTAAATTAGATTAGGGATTTGTCCTATAACATCCTTTCGGGAACTATTCCACTGTCCCTGAGTGATCTCACTCTCTTGGAACATCTGTAGTCACTCATATGTTGGCGTACTAAACAACTAAATACATTTAGGTCTCTGCGAAATACCTCTCTTTCTGGAAACATAGATTTTCTTTTGACCCTTTCAAATTTGAAATATTTGTATCTCTCTTGTCCCTCATTGTAGTACTTATCTTATCAACAGCGATGTGTCATCAAATCTTTTCGAAGCAACAATCACGGATTACAACTTTTTCCTGCAGTTGGATACATGGTACAACGGAAAAAATACTGGAAGAAAACTTATGGTATAAAAGTGATGTTAGTGATACATGCATTACTTGCTTCGGCTCTCCTTCTATCTGCAATTGCCCTCTGGTTTTCCCGTCAAGTTTATGCAGCTGTGTGACGGAAAGCAGTTCATGCTACATAAGCGGAGTGTGCTACACTGATGGCAGTGCCAACTCTGCAGATTGCCATCTGGTTTGTGATTCAGGAGTATCCCAATTTGATTGGACTTGGACTCCAGAATGCCCCAGTTCATCAGGTAACACACTCCCGCTGATAGCATTCTAATTTTTATGACTCAGAGTCCTCTTCATCACAGTCGAATTCGGTGCAGTCCTCATCCTCACAGTCGAACTCGGTGCAGTCCTCACAAAGTACAGAGAGTTTTCCATCTCTGCCCGCTTCAGAAGTCTCATTGCAGTCATCCTCCGAGACTCCTATTGCTGCATCCAGTGAGAGTGGCAAAGAGGTGTCTATATGGATTGTTATTGGAGTTGCTATAGGCGCACTTGTTCTCTGCATACTCACTTTTGTTGCCGGCCTGGTCATTGCCTGTTGTGTCAGTAAGAGGAGAAAATCCAGCACACCGGCCGCCGCAGCTTCCTCAACACTCAAGCACAGCAACAGCAAAACATTCTCCTCCGTGTTCCAGGACGCTGCGTTTGATACTCATGAGCCGAAGTTCCCAGGGCAGGACGGAAATGACCCCCGGTTCATTTCCATGAACAATCTTAGTATCAGACAAAGAGTGAGGACTGACGAACCAATACCAACAGCAATACCTACGGTGGAGCTTCCAACTCAAGAGTTCAAAGGCACCATTGATCCCAATGTTGACAAACCCTCGCCACTATACCCCACTCTCAACACGAATTCATAACTATTTTAGACTGTAAAATACATAGAATTTGGTAAAATTTTTTCTTTTTTTTGTTAGCAGTGTGCCTGCCTTGTCGACGTGCACTATGATTACAAGTGGGTAAATTTACAAACGCAAGAATTCAGCTGAAGCGGACGACTGAGAAGGCAGCCGTGAGCATTGTGCTGTCAAGGTGTGTTTTTGGATCTTTCTTGGGAAGGGTTACTTCGATGACAACAAGAAGATTTCGGTGGACTTACAGTAGAAATCAAAGATCCTTGGAATGGGGTGATATCCCGCAGTGGCGGCCTGTTTGCGCCTCTCTTGTGCGATGAAGCAGGCGCCGGCGCGGCCTTTTGCGAGTCTGTGGTGTGGTTGTGATCCCCGGGCTTGTTGTTTGCTGGGTGCACTTTGTGTGGTGTTACAGAAGCAGGCCCAGAGAGCGTGGGGGGTGTGTTTTCCGTTGAGCGTGTCCCTGGTGATTGCACCTCGGGGGCTGGCAGCAAGCGTCCATCAGATGTTTGGTGCACGACATAGTTACATAAGGGCGACCCTCTCTGGCCACTCCCAAACATTTGCGGGTAAGCAGCAACAACCAAAGGTACGTTCATCACCAACGACTTCAGGGTTTTTTGTCACTTAGAAAAAGCTCGATTCGGTGCGCTTTTTTGTGTTTATATTTTTTTGAGAACGACGATGTTTAGCCGAAGAAGAAAAAAACCAAAAGTTTTGGACAAAGAATTTTTTTCTGTTACAAGCCAAAAACCAACCAGCCACGGGGCTTGTCAAGCACAACTTTGGGGAGTGTGTCTTGGCAGGAAGAGTGTCCTTTTCCCTCGGTCTCATCAATCCCGCGTCGGCCAAACCAGTGGCACAACACAGGACGAGAGAGGGAGGGATAGACTCTTACCACGTTCACAAGACTCCTCGCCCGCAGCCGTATGTCGCCTGACTACAAGCCCCGCTTGTGTGGTTGGTTCTCGTCTGCCGGTGTTTTTTGTGTTTAGAAGCACTTGCGGTGCACGATGGCTGGGCCAGACTCATCGTACTCCTCCTTGGAGATCCACATCTGCTGGAAGGTGCTCAGGGAGGCAAGGATTGATCCTCCGATCCAGACGGAGTACTTGCGCTCGGGTGGGGCAATGATCTTGATCTTCATGGTTGTGGGTGCGAGGGTGGTCATCTCCTTCTGCATCCTGTCAGCAATGCCTGGGAACATGGATGTGCCTCCTGAAAGGACGATGTTTCCGTAGAGGTCCTTGCGGATATCAACGTCGCACTTCATGA